>JAPYZC010003608.1:0-11687 GCA_030522665.1 Ichneumoninae sp. A BG-2022a | reverse complement strand
TATGATTTAGGCGCAAGAACTTTATAGGAAGGTGTTGAAAGTTTCTCTATAAAATTATTATTTAAAAAAAAGCCTTCCATCTGTTGTATTGTAATTATTACCCCTGAATCATTATTTTTATCTTTATAAAAATGTGCACTTTTTCAGTCAAGCTACCTTCCCTGGAATACCATTTTTTTTTGCCCGTTCAACATTAGTCATCAGTCGTTATATTTGAATTAACAACGTGTACTGTGTGCACTGTACTGGTACGCGCGTGCATTGGTTTGAAGATCACCCTCTCCCGAGCAATCCTCCGGCTTCGACCCCGAGGTGGTAGCCTCGGTTACCATGGCGATTCTTTTGCTTGACGGGTGGCTGTTTCTCGACCTGTTCTGCCTCCGCTTCGCCGGCGAACTCTTTCTCCCTCGTTTCTATCTTCGTTTCCACCACGACTAACCAATCGGGCACGTCGGAAAAATATTCAATCACGTGTCAAGGACTCGGTGAGCGAGAGATGGAGAGAGAGAGAGCAAGACCGGGGGTGAATTAGGCGGGAGGGCCAGTAGGGAACATGCCTGGCACTGTGGGGGATGGGCGGAAGGAGGGGGGTGATTGGGGTGTCTTTCAGTCGGGGTTGTAGAAGCAGCAAGTAAGCAAGTGCGAGCGAAACGTCCGAGGAGAGGGTGGGATTTCGTGGAGGAGCTGCTAGGAGGGTGGGGGGGGGGGTGAAGGGGGGCGGGGTGGGAGGTTGGGGGTTGTTACCGACGCCAACTCGAGGGCCCAGGAAAAAGTTTCGAGGGTTGCAGTAAAGATGACCTGGGCGGCAACCATCCACTCCTCACTCCCTTTCTATCATCTCTAATTCCTCGCTCCCTTTTTATTCTATAGGTACATCTCGCTCACCGGAGTTTTCTTTCAGGCGCCCCCCGCACCCCAATCGCCCGGCTCCGCAGGAGCGCACTGTAGCTCCGCTATGGCTGCTGGTACAGTTCGGTATCACCCTCGCCCGCTCGCCGCTCACCCTCGCCTCTCGCTCGTCCAACCCTCTATGGCGGAATAATAAAATACCCCGGGATTACATATTCAAAATCAATGGCTCCGTTCTTTTTGCACGGGGAAACGACGGCCCCGCGGCCGGGCCGAGGCACCGGGATTGTGGGTGGGGCCCCTCCCACCCCTATGCCATGGTGGAACTGCACGTGCCTCAACCCTGGAATAAGAAGCCTCGCGGAACACCATATTGCTGCACGTCCGACATTTTACTCTTGCAGAGTTTCGGCCATGCCGCCATGTACCGGTGTTACCAAATGTTCCCATTTTTTTCGCTATAGAAACCATCGATTTTATCTCTTTCGCGAAGCAAATTGCCTACAAATTCGATTCGTAATTTTTAATTTTAGGACGGTGTCTAATTCTGACGTTATTAAAAATAACTGTATAAAACAGGTCTGATTTTAATACATTTTTATAATGTTAATAATTGTTATTTTTTAATTATTTTATAGCATCTATCTTTTATAATTTCTCTGTTGTTTGCTAAATATTTTATGTATTTTTTCTTATTCGCCTTATATTATCTGGCGTCTGGTCACACTCACTGTTTCAAATCGCTTGATGGTGTTGTCCATCGACATGTAATTGGGCTCAGACCGTTCTCATTAAAATACATAAATAATACATTTTCATACATTGCATAATAATACATTTATATGAAGTTAATGATCAAATTTTATAAATGCATTTTTTTTTAATGCTTCTTATTTTTTTTTATGACTTACGGTTGCTGCGCTTTCTGAATGAAAATTGTCAATGAAATATCTGAGTCGAGCACGTAACACACCTCCATTGCCGTCTATCGGCGCCTTAACAGTCTCATTTAATTTTTTTAATGTTCGAAAACTTGTGTCGCGTTGCGTTGAGCTGTAATTCGCGCCATTGAAGCGCACGTTGCTCAGGACTCGTTGCTACAAACTACATCCAGTTTCCTTACGATAATGGACAGCGTAATGCGTTTGGTGGGAGATTGGAGTCAATTAGTAGATCGAGTGTACAGTGTGAATGTAGAGTCAGTATAATTAGTTTTATCAGATCTCCTGGTCGTTTCCAGGAAATATCCCAGCTCGTGCCGCGTGCGATAATCAACTAGTTTTTGAAGGAAAAGCTCCTCGCGATGGCCTCACGATTATTGTCGGAATACGTTTCTTCATTAGAGTCAGTTTTTCCATCGCCGCACCTTCTGATCGTGTACAAAAATAGGGAGGAAAAAATCCTCAGATCGAATTTTTTATAAATGATGTCTCTAAATCTTGAAATCGTATTTACTGGATTGAAAAAAACCAATCTTTCTAGGTTTTGGAACATACTTTTTGAAAGTAAACTTTTTAAAAGTACCGCGACATCGCTACCCTTGCCGACCGCAAAAAATGACTCGTTGGCGTGCCGTTACTTTTTTAATTAGTCTTATTGATGCTCGTTAAACAGCGACCTTCTTTAATCAAGGCGGCGGACAAAAACCGCATCTATATGTACATAAACAATTGTAATGTATGTAGGAAATTGTATGTAGGTAAATGGACATTGGCGGATTTGTTCTGCAAACGATTCTCTCAGAACAGAAACTTTCAATTAGCAGTGTAGATATAATTAAAAATAATGAAAAAATAAATAATTACCCATTTGGATTGCACATAAAATCTCACTGTTCATTGAATGTACAGTATTAAATAAATTTTCTTCACAGCAATAATTACAATGGTAGGATTTCCATATTTATTTCCCAATAAACTAAATGATGGCGGATTAATTTCAATTTAAAACGGCCACGATTTGCTCCAATTAATTTTCCGAACACAATTGCGAATTGTTACAAGCCCCCCCCTCAAGTCTTGTTTAATCAAGGCGACGGTCAAAAACTGCATCTATATGTGTACGAAAGGGACGTTATTAAAAATCATGAAAAAATAATTAATGGACAATTTGGATTGCGCGCGAATACTCACTGTTCATTGAATTTTCGGTATTAAATAAAGTGTCTTTACATCAATAATTGTGATGGTAGGATTTTCATATTTAATTCGCAAAAAATAAGAAATAATGACGGCGCATTGATTTCAATTTGAAACGGCCGCGATTTTTTAGAAATTATGTCCCGAACACAATTGCGATTTGTTGCAAGCCCCGTCGAGCCTCCAGCGCCGGGACCATTTCACGCGCTCGTCACCAAGCTCAGAAATAATGACCCTCGAGTTCGCTTCCGCGGTTCCCAATAACGCGAAACTTGGTTCGATCCCGGAAACAAGGGCCGCGATGTCTAATTAGCGCTAATTGCGTTGAACGAAAACGGGAATGGAGCGAAGAACCGGAGAAAAGCCCCGAAGACGGAAAGTTTACTGCGAGAGACTTGGGGAAAGAAGACGATAGAGCTGGCCGGAAAAGGGACGAAGAATTGAGACACGCCGAGGGTGGGCGAGGACCTGCAGACCGGTTATGACGGGGGCGCCGAATTACGTTCGATAATTTTGCAGACATCGGGATTGAAAGAAGAAAAAATGCTCTTCCGGTTTGGGCCACACTTTCCACGAGTTAATAAGCGACTAATTAGCAGCGCACGCTCGCGGCTGCATTGTGCGAATCTGGCACGAAAACGGCTTGCACCTTCCGATATGCACGAAGCGGTAAAATATGTACGACACACTCGTGGTCCAGCGGAGACCGGCCGTCGAGAATTTTTCTTTTCATTCGTAAACACAAATGGAGAATGTAATCGGGAGCGCGTTGAGATTTGTCCGCCGACCGTTTTATAACTGGTCCGCTGGTGGTGCATTCTGCATGAGCGAGGCAAAGGGTTCTCTGTACAAGGGCTATAAACCGAGCCGGAACATGTAGGGGTCACCCTTTCGGCGACCAGCATTCACTTGGTGGGGTGAACGCACCACCGGACCCACCTCGGAGGACCTCCGCGGCCATCATCTCGTTACACTCCCGCGGTTACCCTGCCAACCCTTTAATTATCATACTAACCTACCGAACACCCGAGGAACCCTTTTAAGTCTTCATTTTTTTTTTTTACAATAAATTTATTTGTTTTAATGCGAGCTTCTTTAACTCCTTAACACATGACACGATGAACGCGCAACGGAGTGTCAAGAACCTTAATTTTTCGTAAGGAGACATTTTTTTCTTAACTGAAATTGAAATTGAAATAAAATGTTTGTATCACAGTTAACAGTCGATTGAGATAAAGAAAATATTTATGCATTTTTTTCTTATTTTTTAATGGAAGTACTTGGTCCATTTTTACTTGTCTCGTTATATTCTCGCGGTTACCCTGCCAACCCTTTAACTATCATACTAACCTAGCGAACACTCGAGGAACCCTTTTAAGTCTTCACTGTTTTTTTTTTATTTATTTGTTTTAATGCGAGCTTCTTCAACGCCTTAACACATGACACGATGAACGCGCAACGGAGTGTCAGGAACCTTAATTTTTCGTAAGGAGACATTTTTTTCTTAACTGAAATTGAAATTAAAATAAAATGTTTGTATCAAAGTTAACAGTCGATTGAGATAAAGAAAATATTTATGTAATAGACAATAATGGTAACTGAAGGTCCAGGAAAAAAAGACATTACAGGGATTGAATTGTCATTTTTTTCTTATTTTTTAATGGAAGTACTTGATCCATTTTTACTTATCTCGTTATATTCTCGCGGTTACCCTGCCGACCCTTTCATTATCATACTAACCCACCGGACGCTCGAATAAACGCTCTTAAGTATTCGCTGTATTTTTTAAATAAATTTATTTACTTTAATGTCTAATTGTTCAACTCCTTGACAAGTGACACGATGATCGCGTACAATTCGAGGGGTGGGAATCTTTTTCTTACGAAAATATTTTTCTTTATTTTCTGTACGAGGCATGTTTTTCCTTGCCGAAATCGAAAATCAGTATCCTAATCCTTATCCTTATCAAGTGTAAAGAAATTAATTTCTCACTATAATAAAGCCAACCCGTTCGAACTGAAAATTAGGAAGAAAAATCGATTGACATAAATAAAATATTTATGTCCGAAACAATAATGGCGACTCAAGCTCCAGGTAAAAAAAATATAGGGACTGGCTCGTCCTTCTTTTTCCTTTTTATTTTCCATTTTCTAAACGAAGTACTTGCTCCATTTACATTATTTTCGACAATATATGATCATTATTATTACCATTAACAGAGCGTATTCCTTTGTCGCGCATTTGCACCCACCGGAGTGTTTATGCCGATGGTTCTTTGCCGAAGGGACGACAGACAATTTTGTTCCTTTGCCCGGAGCGACAAAAGTTTGCCCAGCGGAAGGTTCGCGGCTCCGACATGGCGCGATGGATTAATTATGCTGGTCCATCGCGCGGTGCCGGACAAAGGCAACGTTTTTTTGTGCCCGGCCATCGCCGGGTACAATAAGCAGCTGTGATGATGGCAAAGGAGACGAAACGGTCGCAGCCGCCCGGTAAAAATTTAATATAAAATTTCGGTCGGCAAAGGCACACGCACCGGTGGGCGCGTTACACGATAAACGCACGGGCATCCGGGGCGCAGTCCGGTCCTTCCATTGTTTCAGAATCTTTAACTAGCCGGGCAAGCCGATTGAACGACCGAGCGACCAAAGGGCCGAGAGGCGCGGATGCCCGAGTCCAAAGGGTTAAAGGGTTAAGGATTAGGGGTTGGGTGCGGCAAATGGACACCCTATAACGGACAACACCTGGACGCGGTATCCCGGAGATCTTTCTACTAGCGGACAAAGTGTGGAGAACGAAAAAAAAAATGAAAAAACATAAAAGGAGCAAACCAGCCCTTGTGTTTATTCTTCGACGATGGTTTTATGTTTTTTTGCTCGGGGCAGCTGGCACCCATGGCGGACTATCCTTGGCGACGATTCTGGACAGATTTAAGCTTAAACCTTGCAAAACTGCGAATTGACATAACTACAAATTTATCATGTAATGTAACTGTTGGAATTTTTTATTCTCGTGTTATCTTGATTAGATCTTTCTACTATCGGTCAAAGTATGGAGAATGAAAAAAAATGTCTACATCTCATAAATTTAAAACCGTGAAACTTTACACCAGAATTTATTGTAGGAAATCAGAAACTGAAATTTGCGGATTTTGTTGGTTTAAGGCAATTTTTAATCTATTCTTCACCGCTGATTACTAAACTATAACTCATCCTTACTCTTGGCGTAATATTTGATTCAGAAACTCATGTCAGCCGCAAAAAACTAGTTTTTAAACAAATTTTAAGATTTCCAAAACCTATAAAATTTAAACGGCCGGAACAATTTTTGCCAAATTTAATATGAAACATTGTACAGTTTTAGTTAATTCACGTATCAAATTTAAACCCGAATACCTTTATGTTCACGGGAAATATTCAAACCTGAACAAACGACTTTCTCACTTACTTAGCAACATAATTTTTACAAAACTTCCTATACCGATTTTACGAAATTATTTTTTTGCTGCGTAACAAATTAGTAATTTAATCGTCGCTCTGATTTTATTATAAGGGAATACAACGTCTATTAGCTGCGATGTTGGAATATTATCTTTCGGTCTGAATTTTTTATTAGCATGTTATCTTGATTAAGGTGAGTGACGGCGCAGCTTCACGACGACCTGCGTGCAGATCCAACCCTCGCGCCTCGATTTTTGCAGCGCGTCGTTTTTTCCCCCCCTTTTTTTATCATTCTCGCGCGCAGTACAGACTATGAAACTAGAGACAGAGTAAGACGAGTCCGCGATGACCTGTTTCTTTGATGGCAAGCGTGAAGCGTTTTTCGAACGAAAGGGAATGAAAGCGAAACAATAGGGTTGGTCGACAAAAACTTGTTGAGCGAGAGAATACCGGTTGCAGCTTAGACAGAGAATAGAAAGGGTTAAAATAAAATGATATGTTCTTTGAACACATGCAGATGCGTGCTCGCGACTGCGATTCGGCTTACTTTTCCCTCGTCATAGAGGAGGATTTGTTTTAGTGAAATGTTTATTTCTTCACCATTTTTGTGTAGATAAATGTTAAAAACGTTTATCTACAAAGTTCCAAAACGGCAAACGATCAGGTTTGATGTCGCATCTAGTAAAAAATGTCGGCTTTACGCAACACAATAGTGGAAGGGTAGGACGGTGCGAAATGGAATAAAAAAGATGATGCACCCCATATCCTGCGCGACTTAGCGCGTTGTTACCCGCTGAGCCGTACACCCTTTGGTACAGGTGGAGCGCAGTCGATTGCCAACTTCCAAAAGACTACCCAGGTGAGATTCTGCCGTAACTGGAAAAACGTCACATTGCTGGCTCCGCACTGGCTGCCAAAACGCCATATCGGGCCTTCTACGGCCGGTGTTAATTGCCAGAGCGAAACCTACGGTCTACCGAACGCTAAAAACTACACTGTAAAAAAATCGTATGAAATTTAATGTGCAATTGTAATGAAAAATGTCGCAACTCTTTAATTTTACTATAAAAGTACTTTGAATCCAATAATTGACTTTTATTTCTCTGTAAAAGTCCATTAATTTTTCATCGCAATTGTACATTAAATTTAATATGCCAGTTTTTTCATGAAAACTTCCACTCGGATGGATTATATTTACAATGGTTTTAAACAGTGTATTGGATAATGCTACTACGCCACTGCTTGGCAGAGACATTTAAAAAATGTTTTGTGTAACGTCACTTCCTGTTTGAAAATCTCATTTATAAACCGCAGGTGACGTAACGCAGAAATATTTTTAAAAATTCATTGTAACATCACTTCCGATTTGAAATTTTTTATTTGTGACCGGAAGTGAGGTCCTAACGGAAATATGTCAGTCCCGTCGGATTTTCAGTAAATATGTCACTTTTAGCTCATGGAATGGAATTTATTCCATGCTATGGGCAAATTTTGCCAATGGTTGTATTTTGGCTCATGGAATGAAAATTTGTCACAGAGACAGTCTGTGAGTGCCTGCGAGTGTCTGTGTGAGGTGCTCTTGAGAGTGTCTAATGGCCCTGGTGCATTATTATTAAGTATATGCACGGACATTTAGTCAACAACAAAACCGGCTTTGTATGCAAAGTACAGCGAGAAAGAACGGAGAAACAGTTACAATCTTGCTACACCATAGTCCGCCGCTCTGCGATAATTGAATTAAAAACTCTGCGGCCCAGTCGCATGACGCGTAGTCGAAAGACTGAGGGGAAACCTGTTCCTCGTGGCCGCTTTGCTTCTCTTCATGATAAACAAAAGACCGGGAAAAAAAGTAGCGGACGGGTGAACAAAGAACAGCGTGAGAGCGGTGCTGCTTGTTGGAACGCGACATAGCCGCTATTTCCTTTTTCGGTTCTTCCTTTCTTCGTTGGGCTGCAATCAAAATACGTTTACAAGTCGTCGTCAATTTTACACCCGAGAATTTGTCATCGGATGTGGTTTTGCTAGGTCTTCGAGGTATAGCAGCTTAAACGTTATTAAATTATAGTCCCAACAGCCGCAAAGTGGTCATTTTGGGTAGACACCCACTTAGTAATGAAGATTTAAACAACGACAAGACAAATCAAAAGAACCCCCGACGTTTGCGATATTCATGGGAAAAGTTATTGAAAAAATCACCGACATATGAGACGTAATGAGAACATTCCCAGAGCAAGATTCGCACCTTCTTGAATCAAAGATTATAACTTATAAATGACGATACTAAACATTCGCTCGTTTAAAATGGTACGGGCATAACAATCACAACAATCATAATAATCATAATAATCATACTAATGATTATAATCATTATAATCATTATAACCATTATAATTATTATAACCATTATAATCATAACTACCAGATTGTTGTAGCTCGCGCGCTCGCAGTTTCAGTGCGTTAAATTTGATATTTTATAGTTTTTTTTATTGAAGAATTGCTAATTAAAAAAAGTGAGTTCCTACTAAAATTGTAGCCACTCTGGGACTTTAGCCCAAGACTTTAGCCGTAAAGACGTAAAGTTGGCTACTGATAAGGGGTGGGACAAACAAACAAACAAATCCACAGTTTTCCAAAAATATAATATATATTATAATCCCAATAATCATAATCATCATAATCATCATAATAAGATTTTTGGAAGGAGATTCGCACCACCTCTGATACAAAGATGATAACTTGCAAGTGAGGATACTAAACGCTCGCTCGTCGAAAGTGGTACGGACATAAATGTGCGAATATCGAGAAGGACAGCGATCGAGCGAAAAGGAGAGAAGAGAGCAGCACAGCAGCTGCACGACGTTTTGTTCTTGGGCGCACGGCTACAGGTTCTTAAATTTCACACACGCAGAAGTCCGTTCTCGCCCCTGCCCCTTGCTCGAGCGAAGGCTAGGAGCCGGCAGGAGCGCCCGAGTTCCCCCATTGCATTGTTTTACCTAGCAAGACCAGTTTTTTTTTTGTTTCACTCTCGCGAAGCTTATTATATGCGCTTTCGGGACGTGCGATTGTTCTCGCTTTGGTAATGCCGGTTCGCCGGGAAGCGTAGCCGCGCATTTCGCATGATGGAATCGTGCGCGTGACCCGGCTGGTTCCACGTGACGGCAGACTCTCGAGAGGGTCGCGCGGATTCGGTCAAACGGTTGAGAGAAAAAAGAAAGGAGAATCACACACGGGCGAGAGGGATGAAGAAAACACCCGACGCAGAGCGGTCCGTGACGCCGAAAGGATGCCAAAGCAAAAAAATATAACAACGAGAGAATGAAAAAAGGGGTTAAAGTTTGATACAATTGTTTCGAGCTCGTCCATTGTCGGGGCTTGATTTATTTCGGCTGATTCGCTCGCGACTCTCGATAGCCCATTGTCTTTGCTTCACGGTGCGCTCTCATCGTTCGAACGGACGTGAAAGGATCTCCTGCGGATTTAGTTTTAAAAAAAAGAGGAGAAAAAAATAATAAGGTAACATGAATAAGACATGAAAAGCGGGAATGAAAAGGTTGACAAAAAATCTTGACTTGGAGCATTGCGGGGAGGCTGCGATCGGGGATTCAACGCATGAGGGTGGTCCAGGACATTTTTGACTCTTTTTTTTCGGGGCGATAATTGGAGGATTCGGAGGGAGTCGCTGTAGAATTTTCACGAAGCGGAAATTCTCTGGCGATCGAAACTTCGTAAAGTGACGGCCGTCGTCTAAGATGTCTGCACGAGACTAAATTTCGACAAGTTAAAACGGCTGTGTTTTGCATCGCGCAAACTTCGCTCGGGCATTGTTCTCTTAGAGAATAAAATTCTACGGGTGAACAATTTTTTTTGTTTCTTCCCAAAGCAGTCCATTGACAGAGATATTGAAAATGGAAATTGATGTTATGCAGATATCTTCACACAGTAAAAAATAATATTGTTAAATCGGAGTAAGAAGAAAAAGAAGAAGAAGAAGAAGAAGATCGGCGAAGTTTCGTAAAAATAATTTTGTTAAATGTGTGCCGACCTCGTTCGTTCAGCTTTTAATATACAATCGTGCCTTTTAATTACCCGTGTCATTAACAATTATAGTTTGTACTTTTGTTTGGAAAACTGGAACCGGATGGTGCGATCGAAAAATTAACGTACTAAAAAATTGTGGACGTTTGTGGACAATAAGTTGTTCACATTGTAAAAAGGACAAACTTTTTTATTGTGCATATCTCTGACGAGCTTTATTATTATATTATTGACGGGCGTTTATCACATGCTTAGACCATTTTTCTCAGCAGTCGTCTCAATGCCGATTGGCATTAAATATGCGTCAAGGTCTGCATCTATGTAGGAGGGAGACCCCATTTTTTTTACATTTTATTCGGCCATATCCGCGATTACAGGTCGACCTTGTTCTTCTTTTTTTGTCCAGAGACGAATTATCTGGCCATCGAAACGGAAAGTAACGGCCGCCATTTTCGGCGAACCGTTTTCAGATGGTGCATCGGTATTTACCACATTTTTATCAACCGTCGTCTTACGATGCGGCATTAGATATGAAGGTGTGCATCTCTTTACGTGGGAGATCAACTCTGTTGGTGCTTTCAGCTATGCAGAAATTCGACTGAAATTCGATGAGAATGGATCCGGAAGTTGGAGTATTTCTGCGGGTAGGTTCCCTAAAATTTATTCGCCTCTAGTCGATGCCCTTAGATTTCAACCATGTTAAATGTTCTTTGCCAGGGATAGCATTGGAGGTGCATAAGGCGCACGAACAAATTTCTTAATTATAATTAAATCCAATTGACTTTTTGTTAGTTTCCAAATGTAACCCCCGATTCGAAGTCGAGGAATATGACTTTATTGGTGCTTCCAATTAAGCAGAAATTCGACTGAAATTTGATGAGGCTTCATATGGAGCAATTGGCGAACAAATTTTAGGTCCCCTAAAATTTGTTCGCCGCTGGTCAGCCATCTCCGAAATGAATAATTTTAGTCACTTTACTCGTTGGACCAAGGCATGCACTGGATCTCGGCAAGTGCACGAACAAATTTCTTAATTTCTTCTAAAAAAAAACCAATTGACTTTTTTTTAATTTCCAAAAGTGGGCCCCGACTCGAAGGTCGAAGAGTCGGATTCGGTGGGAATCCAACTCTGTTGGTGGTTCCAGTTAAGCAGAAATTCGTCTGAAATTCGATGAGGCTTGAATACGGAGGTCGGAGTATTTCTGCGCGGAGGTCCCCTAAAATT
>JAPYZC010003607.1:0-19050 GCA_030522665.1 Ichneumoninae sp. A BG-2022a | reverse complement strand
GCAAGTGTCTGCAAGTGTCTGCAAGTGTCTGCAAGTGTCTGCAAGTGTCTGCAAGTGTCTGCAAGTGTCTGCAAGTGTCTGCAAGTGTCTGCAAGTGTCCGCAAGTGTCCGCAAGTGTTTCCAAGTGTTTCCAAGTGCCCGTGCATGTCTGTAAGTGACTATGGCTTTTTGCATATGTGCGTAGAGAAGATGAATCAAGTGAATCAAAGGATGAAAACCCTGTAACGCTACATGTTGTAAAACCTCTTTTACAAGACGTTACAACAGTCACTGTGGCGCTTCCAAACGCCTCCTGCAGTTATATATTTTTTTATCGACGAAGAAGTTACTGTCCCAAATCGTACCAAACCGGACACTGGCGAACTTCTCTTGTTGAAAAGTTTTCCGCTTTCGAACTATACACTACAGCCACTTAACGTATACATTCCGACAAGAAGAATGTCCCGGCGAAGAGTGGGGTTTGAAGTCTCACGAGCGTTTCCTGCAGACGTCGTACCAACTCCGGACTATCTCCAGAACCACTTCCGGTGCTCCAATCTGGTCTCGATTGCACGGCAACAAAACATTCTCTATGTGCACAGCGATGTCCTACACCTGTCCGACGGCTGTAGGCAAAACGAGACGAGCCAGTTCCTTCGATAAGAGTATCGCCTAGTCGGATTGTCTCGAGCACAGTGAGTTCTTTCATGCATCGGAGCAGAAATGACGAATCATGGTTGCCACGAAATTCCCCAATTGGAATTCCCTGACTTCGCAAGACATAGAAGTTAGCAGCGGTGCTCCAACGAAATTATTGACGGCTGTCATGTTTTGCAGAAAGTTCCTTTAATTGCGAGCCGATAATGTAATGCAATATCATATATTCATATAATAATATAAATATATATTATTATATTAATACATATAATAATATAAATATCTCTCTATAATATAAAAAGATTTCGCCGCCGTGTCAAGAATCTAGGGGGGGTAAAAAAGACTTAGAATAATAAGGGCCCAAGTCCATTTCGCTTAAAGGTACTTGGGATAATAAGGGCTTAAGTCCATTTAGCTTAAAGGTCCTTGGAAAAACAAGGGGAGGAGTTTAAAAGACTTAGAATAATAAGGGTTTACATCCAGAAATAGGTGCGAGCGCGCGAGCCACAATAACCCGCTATATATATATATATATATATATATATGTAATAATAATAATATAAAATAATAGAATAATTTTGTTTAATTGTTTCGACGGAAAATAAACTATTTGAGAAAAGTGACATCTGTCAATGATATCATTGGAGCAACGTTGCTTACTTCCATGTCATGACTTCGCCCGGTTTTCCAGAGAAAAAAAATGAATTTTTCCAGTCTGTCGATCAGGGTAGGACAGGACAATAAAAAATAACGTAAACTAAAATGTTGAATGATTATTAATGTATTAAACACGGTGCACAATATTAAAAAATTGCAACGAAAATAATATCGCGACATAGTCATATATATGCTCTATATAGTCGACGAATTTGCTGAAATGAAAAATGTAGACGGCATGCACCACGGAATTAAACGAAAAACATCAGATTCAAAAAAGTTCCAGAGTTTAAAAAAAATGCCATGACTTTTCCCTGACTTTTCCAGGTCCCAACAAATCTCCTGACTTTTCCCGGGTTTCCAGTTTTTCCAGGTCCGCAGCAACCATGTGAATGCACAGAACGATGCAAATGCACCAGTTGATCTTCGAGAACAAACAAATCTTAAAAAATCAAACAAATTTTCGAGACGCAAAAAAAAAGAGTCTGAACAATATGTGAAGCAAACATCTTCGAGACACTACGTGGCATGATTATTCTTTGTTTTCTCGCCGCGAAAATACACCGTTAAGCTCCCGTCGCTTGAGTTATCACGATATCACTCGTATCCATATATTACATCGAATGTGCCGAGACTCTGACGACAGTTCGGGTAAACAGTAGCAACTTTTGTGGCTCGTCACGCAACAGAGCTGAAAGCGTCACACGCAATAGATATGGAACTACAAAGCGAGCCGGAGATCTACCGACGCCGACGTTCTTTAATATTTACCCGAGATTTTTCTTTCGGATTAAGTGCCAAGATAATTCGCGGATTACTTAGTAGCACCTAATGATCTACGATCGGCTCTCCTTATATTAAACTGGCGACGTATAATTCAGTATTTTTAGGGCCCTTTAAATACTTTAACTACTGTTCGGGCCCTTTAATTACTTTAAGTACTGTTCGGGCCCTTTCAGTACAAAATACAAACTACTTTTGCAACTACTTCATATTAGGGTTGTACGGTTTGGCCGCCCATCTATCTGGATGAGATGGATAGACGGGATGGATGGATTTGGATTTTGGCTTCATTTCATCGATCCATCCCATCAATTCATCCGTATTGATTTTTACGAAGTGGTTTCAAAAGTACTCAGACGGAGTACTTATAAATGTATTTTAAGTACAAAAAGTATTTTGTATTTTAAATAGATTATGTATTATGTATTATGTATTATGTATTATGTATTATGTATTATGTGGATTTTCGAGTATTTTGCTTAGCTCTGCATACATCCCGACATTGTTTCTGAATGCGATTTTTCGATGTTGTCGAACATTCTGAGCACGTTTTCATAAAAATCTCGAAAAAAATATTTTTCTTCACCAGCACAAAGCTTCCTCTATGAGAAAGCAAAACAGAATTTATTGTTGTGTGATTTTAGCATAGACTCATCGGATGACAAATCGTAAGGATTATCATTTATAATTTTCATGGTCAGTAGTCAATGGAGAGAAAAAAATTAGGGTTTAAATTGAAAAAAAAAAGAAGAAAAATTGAATAACCGACCCGTCGGAGGCGCTCCAAAGTGGTCCAATTGTAGTTTTATGTTGTGTCAATTTCGGCTCAAGTTTTCGCATGTCTGAAAGTCTCGGGTTCGATCCTTTAACCGTTCGAGTATTTGAAGCCGTAGCCATAGCTACCGACTCCCATAATTTAATTTCCGTACGACCCTACAAGACTGAGACCCAGACTGAGATTGAGACTGAGATTAAGCCTGAACTACCGGCGAGAGCGGGGACTAAAGGTGAAATCAAAATATGGGAACGCCGCCGGTCCCGAGTACGTAAATTATGGGGTTCTCCACCGAATATGAAATGCAGTTCCGATATCCAATTTAATCAAGCTAGAAACGCCGAAATTTCGGATAAATGCCCATTTACGTGTTACCATTTCCATGAAGAGCCAGATCGATACATAAAGTATAAAATAATAAGAAAATCTAAAATTTAGGTAGAAAAAATCAACGAAGAACTGAAAAATGAGTAATCTAAGAACCACAAAATTTTTTAAACGAAATAAAAAATTGCACCCTAGGTAATCGAAAGTAAGTTGAATCACGTGAGTCAAATACTGATAAACGAATTTACACATATATGTATATGTTTTACATAGTAATTATGTAGTAAGAAAAACTGGAAAAATAACCATCTTTCTCTTTTTATATTTTACTCAAAAATAAAATAAAAAAAAAATACTCGGTGCACGCATGCACTAAAAATAATCGGAGTCCATTGTGACGACAGAAAGAACACATCAAGTAATTTTGATCTCGTTATGTTTTTAAACAAAAT
Organism: Ichneumoninae sp. A BG-2022a; assembly: GCA_030522665.1. NCBI lineage: Eukaryota > Metazoa > Arthropoda > Insecta > Hymenoptera > Ichneumonidae > Ichneumoninae sp. A BG-2022a. The sequence goes on along the minus strand of JAPYZC010003607.1, from coordinate 15,420 downwards.
ATTGGAAGTGGAAAAGGTTTATGTTTTTTTCATATATTTTTTGACTTTAGTTGCTATAAGAAATTTATACATGTTTACCACTACTTGGCTCATGTAATATAACTTATTATTGATATATATTTTTTTTAATTTTACTTCGATAAACACTTTCTTCGGAACAGAAAACTAATTTTAAGTACTTACAATTTTTCCTTCATGGAAAAAAGCATATTTTTGGTCGCTCAAACAAAAATATACATATACATATTCATATATATACTTCGTAATATAAACTTCATATTATTAAATATACATTCTCACAAAAAATTAAATATCTAAATAATATTTTTTAATTTGAATATATTTTCCGCATATACGTTTTTTTTCGTTTAGCATTTAAAGAAACTCTACGACATAAATAAATGTAGGTATCGAAACAAAAAAAGTACACGAATGGGGTATCGAAAAAGTGGCGAAATTTCGCCGTGAAATCTTCAATTTGTAGACCGTCCGGGAAGGCAGAAGATGCCGTGCATTCCGAGATATAAGAGCATTGTAAATTTTTTAATAATGGGGTTGGCGGCGCGTTAAAATGACGTGTTTATAAGTGTTTATAATTTTGTTTACGTCTTGTTACGTTTTGTTTACGAAAAATACATACTCGAAATATATTCAATTTCGCATTATTATATGATTAATTTATTAAACATATTAAACATCTAAATTTTGCCACATAATATAAACTGCTATATATTTGAAGGCATACATTTGCAGAAATATATTGCAAAAAATATATCCGAAATTATTTTTTTTCCGGCGAAACTATATATACCTATCCTATAATATATATATTTATACATGATTTTCGACATGTGGGTTTCCATTATATCGATACAATTCCGAATTCATAATTTCCCCTGACTAAAAGTATATGCGAAAACATATGCTTCATATCGTAAACATTTTCATGAAAAATATTATGTAGTATATAACTCATATATTTTCAGATATATGCGACGGATATATCAGGGCAAATATTTTTTTTATATTATTTTCGCCGTTATAAAAAATACATAACTAGTACCGATTAGTTGACCGTAAAAAAAATACATAACATGTAAAATATATTGCATGTATGCGTTATATTTTTTGCCAGAATTTATATTCATACTATGAAACACACTATGTACCTGAGTACAATAAATTCTCACAAAAAATTAAATATCTAAAAAGCATTTTTTTATATTCGTATATATTTAGTATTTCAAGAAGCTCTACAACATAATTAAAAGTAGGTATCGAAACAAAACAAAAAAGTACACGAATGAGGCAATGAAAAAGTGTCGAAATTTCGCGGTGAAATCTTTAATTTGTAGACCGTCCGGGAAGTCATAAGATGCGTTGCACCCCGAGATATAAGAGCATTGTAAAGTTTTGAATAATGGGGTTGGCCGCGCGATAGAATGACGTGTTTATAAGCGTCTCGCGCTCGCTCTCGCGCGCGCGCGCGCGCCTCACATCTCGTCGTGTAGCGAGCGTGTGGGTGCAGCGCGCGGCGCTCAGCACAGCGCGAGCGGCACTTTGTGGGCTCGTAAAACAGCGCGCGGCCCTGTAAATCTGTGCCCGAGTGTGGCAGCCTTGACAGATTCTCTCGCCCCTTTGCGCGCCCCGCTGTCCCTTTCCCGGTCGACCACCGTCTCACCCGCGCCCTCCTTCCTCTTCCTCCGCCTCCTCTCATTCTCTTTATCGGCACCTTGCTCGTACCTGAGTACCAATCTCGTGTGTGCGCCGCGCACTCGAACCCCTCGACTCGATTCACATTCGAAAAACGCTCCTCTCGTGTACATCCTCGACCAGTGGCATGTTTAATGAGCCCGAGATCCAAGGCAATTGGCACTTGTTTCTCGCATTTAAACAACTCATTCCCGCGTTTCAACAGTTATTTGTACGTGTTGGCCACCAGTCGGAGAAAAATCTGGACACCCTGGAAATGCGACGGCGTAGAAGTTAGCAAAGTTGCTCCAACGAAATTATTGAAAGCTATCACGTTTCGCAGAAAGTCGCTTTCTTAGCGAGCCGAAAATACAATAATATTCATGCATCTTAAAGGTACTGAAAATATGAATTTTACATAACAAGAATTTCAACATTTTATTAACAAATTAATCAAAAAATCAATGGTCTAACAAATTACCGGGCAAGCCAATTGGGCAGATATTAGGGCAGATATTAGGGCAGATATTAGGGCAGATATTAGGGCAGATATTAGGGCAGATATTAGGCAGATATTAGGGCAGTTCTTATTGCATATATTAGGGCAGATAGTAGGGCAGGTAGTAGGGCAGATAATAGGGCAGATAATAGGGCAGATAATAGGGCAGATATTAGGGCAGATATTAGAGCAGATATTAGGGCAGATATTAGGCAGATATTAGGGCAGATCTTAGGGCAGATAACAGGACTGATAATAGGGCAGATAATGGGGCAGATATTAGGGCAGATAATAGGGCAGATAATAGGGCAGATAATAGGGCAGATAATAGGGCAGATAATAGGGCAGATAATAGGGCAGATAATAGGGCAGATATTAAGCCAGACAAAAGAACTCACATTCGAAAAACGCTCCTCTCGTGTACATCCTTGACCAGTAGCATGTTTAATGAGCCCGAGATCCGAGGCAATTGGCACTTGTTTCTCGCATTTGAACAACTCATTCCCGCGTTTCAACAGTTCTTTGTACGTGTTGACCATCAGTCGGAGAAAGTCTGGACACCCTGCAAATGCGAAGGCGTAGAAGTTAGCAACGTTGCTCCAACGAAATTATTGACAGCTGTCACGTTTCGCAGAAAGTTGCTTTCTTAGCGAGCCGAAAGTACAATATTATGTATTATAACAATATAATATATTTATAATAATTATAAATGTTCATATATAATAATAATGCAATATAATGGAATAGATTTATTAAAATCGTTTCGTCGAAAAATAAAGTATTTGAGAGAAGTGACGGCTGTCAATGATACTATTGGGGCAATGTTGCTAAGTTTGATGCCGTGAAATGGGAGGGAATTAAGGTAGCTATGTCGCTTTGGGCTCGTTCCGCGTAAGTTCGAGAAAAATAAGAGAAAATTGCAAGTACTTCTCGATCATATAAAAATCTCAAATATTCATGCATATTAAAGGTATTGAAAATATTAATTTAGCATAATAATAATTCCAAAATGTTATTAACAAATTAATAAAAAAATTAATTGTTCAACAAATTACCCGGCAAACCAACTTTGTTTAAATGAAAATTATTCGTTCATTTTTATAAATACGTATGCATTTTTTTCGAATTTTTCAATTAGTTTTGTTTTTGATGTTTTTTCACACATTTTTTAATATGAAAAACCAATCGAAGTTGATTGAGAAATCTGAAAAAATTCACACGCATTGAGAAAAATGAACAAATCGTTTTCATTAAAAAAAAAGTTTCGTTGCCGGGTGATTTGTTAAACAATTAATTTTTTGATTAATTTGTTAATAACATTTTGGAATTATTATTAGGAAAAATTAATCTTTTCAGTAACTTTAGAATGCATGCATTTTTTCAGATTTATAAACCATCGAGAAGTATTTGCTATTTTCTCTTATTTTTCTCGCACGTATGCGCAATGAGCCCAATGCGACATAGCTACTTTAAATAATTGTAATTTATTTAATTTACAATTATTTAATTAAATGTAGAATGCCCTAGTAAATGAGGCAGTCTACAGTAAATCACACGGACTCAAACCGCAGCGACTTGAAATGAGCTGCGATTTTTTTCTATTGTTGTTTTCACTTAAAAAAGGATGTGTGATTTTTTTCAGATTTTTATTTTCATTCGGCTTTGGTAAAAAAATTTTTAAAAAAATGCTACCTCCCACAAAACAATGGTATCAACAAAGATGATCATAGCATTTTTTTGTTGTTGTGAAACGAAGTTTAGTATAAAAAAATACTACGGATATTATCATTAGTCATAAAGAGTGTTTTTATCGAGTTTTAAGTAAAGAAGATGAAGTTTTACTAATACCATATCCAATTTTTCCTAAAAAATCATGAAAATTGTTCGTTGAAAATCAGGAATTTTAAGCCTAGCGCGATCATGATGAAATAATAATTTCAAACAACAAAAAAAAATTGTGATATACATTTTATCTTTCCTTAACCAACTTACTAACAAGGTAATTTTTGATGATTAATGAAGTCGAGTTTATGCGGTTTTCACATTTTTAAATGCTGGTCCTCTGGGAATTAAACAATGGCCAAGAACATCAAGAAAGAATAATGGAATCTTTCCAGTTGTCCGGAAAATTAACTGACGATACAGAAAAATTAAATCCACGCCAACGAGGCGGCGAAATTCAAAGAATCATTTTTATTTTTCACACGCTAGGAATTCTTAATCAGTCGAACTAAAGTGTTGAACATGTAATCGGTAACGACGGAAAAGCATCGATACGTCTGATCCTACTTCAATTTTCTAAGCTACAATTGGTGCCAAATATTTAAATTATAAATAAATTATAAATAAATTATAATTAAATTATAAACAAATTATAAATAAATTATAATTAAATTATAAACAAATTATAAATAAATTATAAATAAATTATAATTAAATTATAAACAAATTATAAATAAATTATAAATAAATTTGCAATCCTTTTTTTTAGCATAGGTAGACTCGATATTCCCTAGCCCCTAGAACCGACCATGATCTACCGAGGGATTAACGACCGATTGCCCGACGCGAATTTTTCCATCGCTCCTTTCGCGCAGCGATTCTAATCGAATCCCTCGAGATACGCGCAATTAGTAGAGCACATTGATAACATTTTATTCCGACTTGATAACGGAGTAAATCATAGTGCACTGGCAAAAAAAAAAAACCCCACTCGTATAATCATAGAGTCAAAGCGCTCGCGTGTATCGTTACACTTGCGAGCGAGACCGGTACTCTAAGTACAATTTCATGTGTTTCGCCGATAGTTTAAGCAGAGAAAGATAAACGAAGGTAAAGATGAGGGTACACACGGGGCACGAATCCGGGCGCGTCGTATGTATGTAGGTGATGTTGTGTACAACACAGTCGCAGACGGGCAGAGAGAAGAGACGAGAGCGCGTTACCGGTCCGCTGGTTGCCAGTGAGCAGTGTGTATTCGCGATTGGTAGAAATAAAGCAAGGAAGAGTGGAAACACGAGAGGGTCCGGCGCGCGGTACAGCAGGCGGCTGGCCCGATGCATGCGTCGATGCGCCATAACTTATTCTTCATCCTTCCTAGCCCATATTTCTTAATCCGCATCTCCTCTCCGTTCCTTTCGTTTGCGTTTGCTTTTGCGTTTGCGTTCCTTCGTCTATCCATCTTGCCCCCCCTCTCTCTCCCGTTCTCTCATTCTATCGGACCGTTTCTCGAAGGACCTAATTCAATGGAAACACACGGAATAAGTAATGAAGAGGGAGAGCGTACCTGAATAAAGGATTCCAGAGTGTAGTACGTGCGCCGCTACGTCTCTCGGAACGATGTCGTCCCATAAACATTGGCATTTTATTTCCACGTGGATCCCTTCGCCTTCTTTTTCCTCGTCCTTTGCCTTCCTCTCCTCTTTCTTCTTCTCACCGGGCCCCGGAGCGCGAACGCAATCTCTCATTGTCGGATGAGGTACGACGGTCTGTAACACCGTTTCCTTCGTCTCCCAGCTCATTCGAATTGATTGCCATTTTTTTTTTTTTAAGTTTAAGGGACAAACACGCGATACGAAGAATCTCCGATCGTTCACTATCAATCTTATCTCGTTCAATTATTGTAGTTGATCTTGAAAATACAAAGTGTAAATAGAGGTATCCATAATATGATGAGGTGTGTGTCCTTGGACAGTCATACCCGTAATGGGACAGATAATGGGGCAGATAGTGGGGCAGATAGTGGGGCAGATAACGGGGCAGATAATGGGGCAGATAATGGGACAGATAATGGGACAGATAATGGGACAGATAATGGGGCAGATAATGGGGCAGATAATGGGGCAGATAATGGGGCAGATAATGGGGCAGATAGTTAGGCAGATAGTTAGGCAGATAATAGGGCAGATAGTAGGGTAGATAGTAGGGCAGATAGTGGGGCAGATAATAGGGCAGATAGTAGGGTAGATAGTAGGGTAGATAGTAGGGCAGATAGTAGGGCAGACAGTGGGGTAGATAGTGGGGCAGATAGTAGGGTAGATAATTGGGCAGATAATTGGGCAGATAGTTGGGCAGATAGTTGGGCAGATAGTAGGGCAGATAATAGGGCAAATAGTAGGGCAGATAATAGGGCAGATAGTAGGGCAGATAAACGCGCAGATAATCGCGCAGGCGCACACAATTCAAACAGATGCTCACCCAGAAATTCACCCAGTATTCACACAAAGACCAGACTTGAGCACGCGTGTAAGCCAAAAAATGCCGCCAGGAGTTCTATAAGACATGGCAACATTAACGTCGGTAGATGCATTCTCACAATATACGTAATATCGAGGTGAAGTAGTCATTCGTAGACTTGTGAAACAAATCGTGCACACGTTGAGACGACGACAACGAGAGAGGGAGAGACTCTCGCTACGAGACCGTGGACTTTGTAAAACGAGACGATAGGTCACGGGGGTTACATGGGCTCCTATATGGGGACGTTGGTTTTCTGTTCCTCTTGGTCTCTCGGTGCACGACCGGCACTAGGCATAAGGCAGTAGTACAGAGTAGTTACAGACAATTGGAGACAACGTCGATATCCTCCGCAGGCCCACTGGCGTCTCCTTACGAATTGCGAACAGATACGTCCCATGTTGCTAATACGTTATACCTCAGTCACTGCATATATATATATAGTTGCATAGACATTTATATATATGCTATGCTCTATAATTGATACAACCAGCCACAATATCGTGTAACTAAACTTTAATGGCATAAAACTTGTTTTGTTATTTTGCAACGGTAGCTACACGAGAATGCTCGATCCGGTTTTTTTTTTTATAAACTATTTCAATATCGGTATCATACGAGATCATGGAGCCATGATATGGATCGATCTCTCCGCTAGGAATCTATCCTCCATCGGCCTGGCCACCGTTAACATAACGTAAACTGTTATTTATTTATTTATTTATTTATTTATTTATTTATTTATTTATTTATTTATTTATTTATTTATGTATTTATTTATTTATTCATATCTACAGGAATGCGCTTTATTGCGATAATAACTATCAAGCTTAAGAAAATATGATAAGTGTGACAAATTAAGGCGGTCCTAAAAAGAGTCGGTGAATAATCACCGCAAATTAAGGAGGGAGTCTCGCTGCGCGCTGACTTCGCATAAGTTCGACAACAATAAGAGAAAATTGGAAGTACTTCTTGATGGTGTAAAAATCTGAAAACATCATGTATACTAAAGGTACTGAGAAGATTAATTTTGCATAATAATAATTGCAAAATGTTGATAACAAATTCATAAAAAAATTAATTGGTTAACAAATTACCCGGCAATATAGATATCTATATTTTTGTATAGAACAAAAATCGTTGATTTTTGTTCTATACAAAAAAAAAATCAACGATTACTTAAAAATCTGAAAAAATGCATACGTATTCAGAAAAATAAACGAATCATTTTCATTTAAAAAAAGTTTGTTGCCGGGTCATTTGTTAATAAATTATTTTTTTGATGAATTTGTTAATAACATTTTGCAATTATTATTATGCAAAATTAATCTTCTCAGTACCTTTAGTATACATGATTTTTATCAGATTTTTACACCATCAAGAAGTACTTGCAATTTGCTGTTATTGTTGTCGAACTTATGTGAAGTCAGCGCACAGGGAGACTCCCTCCTTAACGAGTTCAACTAGGCATTTTTTTCTTCATAATGTTCTTCATAATTCTTCATAATGTTCCTTTATTCGCAATGAGGAAGCCAAAAATATAGTAAATGCTTCTTCATAGAGGAAGCTTTGCGAATAAAGGGACATTATGAGGAATTGATATAAAAATTTCAACTTTCAACAGTCAACTTTCATCTTTCAATTTTCACCTTCTAACTTTCAATTTTCAACTTTTTGAGATATACTTTAAGAAGAACTTAAACGAAATACATATAAATGTACTTTAAGTACAAAAAGTATTTTATATTTTGTATTTTGAGTATTTTCGAGTATTTTGCCCAGCTCTGTTTGTAATGAACTATAATGGCCATTATAACTAACGCATTAAACAGGATTTATTGTACACGTTTAAGCTTTGAAAAAGGGAATAACTTGCAACCGAGCGTAAGTTCTTCAGCTTTGTAATAATCAAAATTCTTCATTCAATGAGTACAAGTTATGTGCAGTTTCATTGTAATCGTAAATTCATCATTCGAATTTCCGATTCATAAAAATTATTCGAAATATTCGAATTTTTTCAATACTCATGAGTATTCGTATTATACGAATCTGTTTTAATTATTCCAATTTGTAAATATTCTATTCAGACTTTTAATTCAATTAAAAGTTTGAATAGAATATTTACAAATTAGAATAATTAAAACAGATTCGTTACAGATTTTACAAATCAGATCAGATGTGTTGAATATTGATATTCAATATCAATATTCAATTCGATTCAGACGCAATTCGCGCGTCCCTAGTTTCAACATAAACGCACAATACTCTTAACACCTCTAACTTTAAGAATACCAAAAAGAAAAAGAGAAAGTAAATAAATTCCACTTAGTTATCAGCCCTCAAATATGCTGAGAATGCAAAGTAATGGAAATTTAAAATAGTGTTGAAAGAAAAAGATCCGAAGTAAAACCGGTTGAACAATAATCATTCGAAGCTCCAACTCAACCCCATAATGGCACACCGACCCGACGCGTCAAATTCTCGACGAAACATTTGCGATCGATTCTCCTCCTGCGTTTAACTCTTCGAGCCAGCGTGGAGGGATCGACGCCAACACAAATATTTGACGAGTTACCGCCGGATGTTCCAGAGCTATTTATTTACAACACTGCCATCGCCGCTGCGTCTCTGTTTCCACTTGAATATCGCTGAAGCCGTTTTTCGCCTCTCGCCAACTCTCGATTTAACGCTCTCAACGCGATTGATACAGTAATAAATGAAAAGTTATTTGGAAGTAACGATCCACGCGCGCGAGAAGCCGTCCTTTTTACATCCGAAAACGCGCTGCTCGTCGCTGCGGCTTCGCACGTTGCTTATGCTAACGTGCTTTACGGTGTTATGCTAACCCGGCACGAATGCCCGCCGACGAGGAGTTTCCCCGACAGCGCCGGCTGAAACTTTTCGTTTGTCATTGTCGGGACGAATTTAATTTCCAATTTTTTTTTTCGCGTTAAAGTTACACGGATCATATAAAATAATTCTGCGTACAATGAGAGAAAAATCGGGGTTGGAGCGAACATACATCAGAGGTTGTCCCGAACAAATATGATTGACGCAATGACGATTTAGGTGGGTTAACCACCGAGAGTTTGAGTTAACATCATAAGGTTGGCTCAACCTCTCGGTGAGGTTAAATACGACGAAACCCATGGTGAACTTGAATCGATAGATCTCATTGAGGCTGAGCCAACCTCAGTGAGGTTGGTTGATTCAAATTGAGGTTGACTCAACCTCAATGAGGTCGATTGATTCAAGTTCACCATCAGTTTTGCCGTATTTAACCTCACCCTGAGGTTGAGTCAAGCTTATGTCGTTAACCTCACCCTGAGGTTGAGTCAAGCTTATGTCGTTAATCTCACCCTGAGGTTGAGTGAAGCTTATGTCGTTAATCTCACTCTGATGTTGAGTTAAGCTTATGTCTTTAACCTCACCCTGAAGTTGAGTCAACCTTATGTCGTTAACCTCACCCTGAGGTTGAATCAAGCTTGTGTCGTTAACCCCACTGTGAGGTTGAGTCAGGCTTATGTCGTTAACCTCACCCTGAGGTTGAGCCAACCTTATGTGATTAACCTCACCCTGAGGTTGAATCAAGCTTGTGTCGTTAACCCCAATCTGAGGTTGTGTCAAGCTTATGTCGTTGACCTCACCCTGAAGTTGAGTCAAGCTTACGTCGTTGACCTCACCCTGAGGTTGAACCAGGCTTATGTCGTTAACCTCACCCTGAGGTTGAGTCAAGCTTATATCCGTTAACCTCACTCTGAGGTTGAGTCAAGCTTATGTCGTTAACCTCACCCTGAGGTTGAGTCAAGCTTGTGTCGTTAACCTCACTCTGAGGTTGAGTCAACTTTATGTCGTTAACTCAACCTCTCGATGGTTGAACCACCTAAATCGTCATTGGGCCAACCATATGCGGTTGGCTCAAGCGCTCATTTATGTTCGCTCCATCCCCGTTTTTTCTCTCAGTGTATGGGACGTTCGAAAAGATAATTCATGCGATGCATACCAGTCGACTGACGAACCTCTTGGAGAATGTTGTCAATCGTTAATCAATTGAAAATAAAAAACGCAAAGTAATTTGGAAACAACATACTTTTTAATAGTATGTTTATTTCTTCAGATTCACGATCGTCTAGAATCTTGAAGTAAAAATACCAAATCACTTTAGTATTTTTACTTCGTTTCAGCACGGCAATATTTTGATACATATATTTATGTATCCAAAAATAGTGGCACGGGCTGGTGCAAAATAAGCAATTTGAATCCAACAGCAAGTATGGATTTGACTGAATTATCTGTTCAAGTAAATCAAATGAATGTTCTGTCAAATTAGGATGGATGTAACTACGAACATACTCATTATTCCGTTATTTTGTATATTTATAATATAAATCATCCGCAAATTGACTAAACGGTTCGTTCATATCATCGAATACGTAGGCTTGGACCAATCGATTTATTCCTTTCAAACGAATGGCCAAGCAATTCGAACTGAATAGTTTTATTCCGATTGACTGAATGGATTGTTGACATATACATCATGTGTTTTGAGTTCAATGACAAAAATAATTGTATAATATTATTCTCCGTCCCGAATTATGAAAAAAAATTATAATTAAACATTAAACAGCAATGAGTTGAACAAACCGAAATTTAGTTGATCTAACATAATTTTCTATTGGATCAGAGTTAATATGTTAATGTAATTATTTAGTTATTTCAAATAAACTGCATTTATGGATTGGACCGAAATGTATTTGAAGGAACTGAAAGACGTTTGAACGAAAACAAATTAACTTAACTAAATATATGTATTTGGTTTCACTAAAAATTGTTGATTAAACACCAATTAGTTTAACAAACTGACATTTAGTAGATCTAACATAATTTGCGACTAGATCAGAGTTAATGGGTTAACGTAATTAGTTAATTGTTTCAAGTAAACTGCATTTATCGATTGGACCGAAATGTATTTGAAGAAACTGAAAGACGTTTGAACGGAACCAAATTAACTTAACTAAAAATATGTAGTTGGTTTCACTGAACCATTTTCTGAGTGTAGTAAAAAATCGGCATTGCATCCTCTCCAAAAAAAAACGCTTAAAAAAATCCGAAAAAAAATGACAAAAATCTCCTCAACGTGGCTAAACTCGTGCCAGAGTCCCGAGGTGATCCAACCGATGAGGCCCGCTTGTCTCTATTTTTTTTTTACCAACCCTATGTCGCAAGGTAAATTCCGCGGTATTTATATCGCTGATTTAATGCCATTCGTTTCGGTTCGTTTCTTTCGATACCGATCTGACATTGAACCGAGCGGCGCGTACCTCGGTGTGCGAATCCCCGCGCACTTCGTGTATTTACGAACCCACACGCATTGGCAAATCTTTGTGGGGAGGACACATGTCTCACTCTATTTACGGATAATCATCCACCATCTCTATTCCTTTTTATCTTTCTCATTCTTGAGGGAGAGAGTCGGGGCGATATCATTGCCGGATACCGGATCCAATGGTGTGCGCTAATCTCGGGTTATATATACTTCGGGCAACGTCTCCGCGTATACCTGGCGAGCGTATTTATGTGTACGTTCTGGTGGCCAGCGGCGATTTCTCGATACTTTACACGGCCTGACAACGGGCGTATACGGGTTACGAGATTAAACTGGAATTGAAGAGAAGAAAATATTCCCCGATGGAAGATCTTCATTTATCGGCGGACGCACGCTCGGAGGATGCTGCGCTGAGGCCGAGAAGGGAGGACGAGATCTCGCGGGATCAAAGACGACGACTGCGTCCGGGCTGAACACCCACCGACCAGATCAACCCATACACGTGCGTGCACTCCACTCGACGGTGTGCATGCACCGCAACAATCTTTCGATGTAATACGTACGTATTATATCCAGCTGGATCTCCCACGCGTTCGGTGCGAGCGACCGATATCTTCATCATCCGCTCTCTATCTCCGTGCCATTTTGTTTTTTCGCGCGGCCGGCGGGAAGGATATTTGAATATCGTGTTTCTCGGTTACACTGGAAACCGAATGTTCGACCGGCTAATCGGGGGTGTCGCGGGGTGAGGAACTTTTGTGCGGAAAGACTTTTGGATTCCCGAGAAAGATCCAAGGTGCTCATGTTAGTGGACGGTTAATGATTGTGTCGGAAACATCGCGAAATATTTAGACAACTATGGGTATGCGGTCGCCGATGTCGATTCCTTCGGGAAGTTTAGTTCATTGGCTAACCAAAACCTCCCAAATGTGACTAATTGTTTATTGTTGTTCAAAGGATATGAATAAATGCGGGATTAAATGACGTTGTTCGTATTAGTCGCACCCGCGATGCAGAATTTCACCCATTAGTGGCAATTTAATGTACCTATTAGTGGCCACCGATATTTACATAATCGCGAATATTTCAACGCATTGAACTAGATTCATCGGCAGGAGTGATTCATTGAGTATCCAAAAAACCCCAATATGTATATCTAGTTTTGAAGACACAATATGAATAAAATTATGTATTTTTGAAGACACAATATAAATACAATAATTAAAATGTCTTTGTTCCTATTAGTGGCATCCGCGATAAAGAATTGCACCCATTAGTGGCAACTCAATGTACCTATTAGTGGCCATCGATATTTACATAATCGCGAATATTTCTACTCATTGAACTAGAATTCATCGCGAAGAGTCATTCGTTGGGTATCCAAAAACCCCCAATATGTATAAATATCTATTTTTGAAGATACAATATGAATAAATGTCTTTGTTCCTATTAGTGACAACCGCGATACAGAATTGCACCCATTAGTGGCAATTCAATGTACCTATTAGTGGCCATCGATATTTACATAATCGTGAATATTTCTACTCATTGAACTAGATTTCGTCGGGAAGAGTGATTCATTGAGTATGTGCCTATTAGTACCTATTAATACCCACTTTCCATGCGTCGATTCACAATTTCGTCAATAAAAAAGCATACCGCGTTTTTATTGAGATGGCAATAATATACCTTAAACAGTAATCTAAGTGAAGAATTCATGAGGAACATTTAACGTATTGAAAACTGCAACTGGCGTGTCGATAAGAATTGCTATTACCCATAACGTAATAAACCTGTCACGAATAGGAGCATTTATCTTATTTGAGGCGGGAGAATGCAAGTGGATTGTGATAGGTTGTATAGAAGAATTTACTTGCTGAGAAGCGATTATTTTAAGGCATGGAAGTTAGCAATGTTGCATCAACGAAATTATTGACAGCTGTCATGTTTCGCAGAAAGTTGCTTTCCTTGCGAGCCGGTAATATAATGTAATGTCATATATTAATATAATGGTATAAATGTATTTATCACAATTATAACTGTAACGTTACGCCGTCATATAACACTTACATTAACTACATATAACAATTTAAACATTACATATTACTTCCATATTATATTCCCTCTATATATCGTAAGAATAACATTGTTCCATTGCTTGTAACTTCCATGTTATATCGCCGTGATAAAGCGTCTTCATTGAGGCCGGGCCGAAACTGTCATCAAAGAGGGTTACGGTTTTATTGGAGATTTAGTGAAATGGCGAAAAGAATCCTGAAGAAGAATTATAGTTCTATTGGGGATTTAATAAAATTGCCAAATGTGTTCTGAAGAGACTTATGGTCCTGTTGGAGAATGACTAAAATGGCCAAAAGTGAAGAGAAAATGTTTTCAAACAGTGTTATGGTTCTGTTGAATATTGAGTAAAATGACTAAAAGTGTCCTTAAAAAGCGTCCCAGACGTTCAGGAGTTTGAATAAAATGGTCAAAAGTGTTTTTAAAAGGTGTTACAGTTCTATTGACGAGTCCCCTAATCCCTAGTAGAAGTTTAAAAGCATCAGATTGCTTCTTGATGATGTCTTATCAGTGCCTCGTGAAATCTCGTCTGGACCTTATCAGACCCTGATGTAGCTTTGTACAATTTCTATCGGGGTATTGAGTAGAATATGAAAAAACATCCTCAAAGAAAGTGTTATGGTCCAATTGGAAATCGAATACAATTACCGAAAAAAAGTATCCCCAAGAAGTGTTACTTTCCGGTAGGAAATGGAACAAAATGTCCGCTGAGTAAATTTTCCGCGTACAAGTCGTACCAAATGTCATTGTAACTAGTCAAAATAAAGTTGTATCATTAGCCATTATTGACTTATCTACTTTCACTATCTAGTTCGGATTAACCGGGATTTAGATTATCCGGCGATCTTTGAAATGTACCAGCATCCATACCGTCTAATATATTGTCAATAAATACATTTACTACTACTACTAATTCTCTTCCCAAAACAACGATGCCACGCCACCTGAAAAAATTTGTGCGTCCCGGCTAACAAAACCAATAGCAACCAATGCTATTGGTTTTGTTATATTTGCAATAGCAATAGCGTTATGAAATGTAAATAATCTTTTAATTGTACCAGCATCCATACCGTCTAATATATTGTAAACAAATACACTTACTACTCCCACTAATTCTCTTCCCAAAACAACGATGCCACGCCACCTGGAAAAATGTGTGTGTCCTGGCTAACAAAACCGTGTAATATATTATCATTATGAAATCTTTGAAATGTACCAGCATCCATACCGTCTAATATATTGTCAATAAATACATTTACTACTACTACTAATTCTCTTCCCAAAACAACGATGCCACGCCCCCTGGAAAAATTTTTGCGTCCTGGCTAACAAAACCCTGTAATATATTTTCATTATGAAATGTAAATGAGGTATTCCATACGGTTTCGAACGGTCAAAAACCTGACCCTCTCCAAAAAAGTTGTAATTTCACCACAATTCATGATTATTTGCAAGGGGTTTTTGTAATTTTTTTCTGAATTTTTGGATCGTTTTTTTTTAAGAAATCGAAAAATTGAACTCTTTTAAAATACCGCTATATCTTAAAAACTATCAGCCGTACAAAAAAACGCTTAAGACATAAAAGTTGTAG
>JAPYZC010003606.1:0-11692 GCA_030522665.1 Ichneumoninae sp. A BG-2022a | reverse complement strand
TTTTTTCTTTTCTTTCTCAATCCCCCTCCTTCGCTCTCCTTCGGAAACATGCGACAAGTTTAAGATGGAGAGATTCTACTCGCTGTACTGCCCCCGGTGGGATTCCAACACCGGAGTCAAAGCCCGATTGCTGAGGGGAAACAAAGAGATTCGGTTGTACGGAAATACAGCTTCGCGTTATACGGTTCCGTGTCGTATGTGTATTTAGGCTGAATCGATTCGATCGATGTACGACTGTGAGAGCAATCGACTCATCGAATAATATAACATATTTTACCGACGCCCCGCAAATAAATATTTATTTCAACTAAATAAATATGAATTTAATTCCGATATATATTTATTTAAACCAAATAAATTATTTGTCTGATTGCGATCTTCGATCACTGGAAATTTACACTGGAGTTTCGATCGATTAATACCGGATTAACCCAAGCACTGTTGTATGGGGTACAAGAGTACCCCAGACGATATGCAAACTGCGCTCCTAAAGTAGACATTTACATTATCGTCTTGGGACCTTCACGATAGTTTAGTTCCATGATCTGTCGCGCAGGACGCCAATGCAGATCGCTTGGGGTACCAAAATACCCCAGTCAGGAGTTCCCGTTAATATTTTATGTAACTAAGTGCGTTTTTTTGCGATTTCACTGATTTCTTGTATGCTAAAAGTTTTTGATTTTTCCCTATTTTTTTTAGATGTCCCAATAGACTTCGAATGGAATACAATAGGTCAATTTTTTCCTAATAGTCGATGTGTCCCCTGTAAAATGGCGTTTGAGATTCGAAAATCGGACCATTAAAAAAAACCACAGCTTTTTTCATTTTCACCCCCTAAACTAAAAAAAAATCAAATTTGCCGCATACCATTCTCTTCCCTATGAAAAAACGAATGTGCGACAAAACCCATTTACTGCTCATAGGACACTCGTACGTTGAACAAACGCCTGGGGTACATATGAACCCCAGTCATGAGTTACAAGGTAAAAAACAATGATACATGAGCTCCAGGGTTAATTATCGTTCGAAGGTAAAAAGCAATGAGAAACCGATGAAGAAATCACCGAAAGAAAATTTTTAAAACCCAGCGCACGTAAACGCGAATGTGGTGATGTGAAGTTTGGAAAGGAATGCGAGGCGCTCGCCGATGAGGTGGCCTTACAGCGAGTTTTCTCCTTTGCTCATCGTTCATCCTCCCCCGGGATCTACTTTATTTCTCGTGGAAGTGTTGAGAAGAGCACACCGGCGCGGGTGACCGTAGAATTCGTTCTTCGACAGGGTCTTACTTTGGAAACCCGGCCTGCAGGTCGAGCGGCAGCCGCGTCGAGGGAAGGAGTGGGGAGGAGGAAGGTCGGAGAAGATACGGAAAGAAAGAATGCATTAGGATCGAATGGTTGTAGGTGAGTCGCGTCGGTTAGCCGGAATCGCCCGTTCGCTCTTCGGCGCGCTCTCTTTCTCTCCCCCTCCCCCCCTCTCTCCTTCCGTTTCACTGTGTATTGTGTGTTTCGACAGGGAGTAATAGCCGCGCGGCCCGCTCCCTCCGGCTCGTTTCCTCCTCGGCCGGCTAACAGAACGTGAATATACAAAACAGCTTCGAGGCGGTCCTGCACACACGACCGTCGGTATTAAAAACTGTAATAATATTTTCTTCTTTTTATTATTTTTTGCTCAAGGTCGCTGACCATCGTCCGGTCGAATGAGGACTCTTATTTTTTTTTTTATTTAAATTACGACCCGTCGACTGTCGTCTCTCCGACGGTCTTTCACGGCCACGCGAGCGGACGGCCGAGGAGCCCGTCGTTGTGCGGAGCGTCCCTGCAGCGTTGCATGGCACTGGGCGCGCGCAGCACCGAGAGCGAAGGCGCGGAGGGGGGAGGGGGGGGGGGAGAAGATAGCCTTTTGGTCACTGTTGCGCGCCTGAGAGAGGAAAGCGCGTCGTGCTATGCAAATAAATACCGTGTACGAGAATGTGTGTATACACTCGGAACAGTATAACGCGCGAATATAGCTAGGCTCGTGACTGCCCGAGTCAAGTGCGCATCGTTTTCCCACGGGCTATTTAAAATTCCTGATGCCCCGTGCTGCCGCTGCCGGTCGCCGTGGTTCGCGGTACTCGCACCGCGTCATCGGTCCACAATCGGCACAGAAGCCGACGACGCTCGTTCAGAAGTCTCCGCCGCGGGGAGAGAATTTGATCCACATGGGCGCGAGATCGATACGTTGGTATCGACGAGTTTTATCCCACGCTAAACGGGCAACTGTTGACTCGATTAAAAAGAAAAAAAAAGGAAAAAAAAAAACAACATTGAATGAGTGGAAGCTCAGTTGGTGCCTACCGGAGCGTTTGATACGCAATAAGCGAATCGTCGAGCGAGAGAAGAAAAGAAAGTCTGTGAACGGTAGCTCTCTCGTCGGTTGCTGCGACAACAGGATCGCCCACTGTTGTACTTCGCGGCGGAGTAACGAAGAAACATATACTCGCCCTGTGCGCGTAATTCTCTGCCCTCGATAAAGCTCGATTCGGTTGAAGCTATTGTCCCTCGACCCTTTCTTCGTCTTCCTACGAACCCGCCCTTTTGCTCGCCTCGACCCCTCTTCACTCTCCGCAGCCCCACGGATCGTTGAGTACGCGAAACGTGCGTTCTCACCAGCCGAGGCCGTGGGTCGTTTTACTCCGCGTGCTTTACTCACTCGATATGGGCTTGGTATTTGTTCAGAGGGATCGCCCGTAGCCATTCGTATATTATCCCCCCCCCCCTCTCCACTTCTATCTATTACCGCGATGTTGAACCTCCGGCCGACCCCAAGCTCAGTCGGTAACAAAAACTGTAATGAATTTTTCTTTTCGAGGCTTGTAAATTTTGCTGAATCAGACGCGATTGTTGGCTCAACTGTTAGATGAATCTACGTGATAATAAAGTTCGTGTCGATTGGAGACACACCGATACTCATAGTCACGCACACAGATACACACAGATACTCACACATTACTGACACGGATACTCACACGGGTACTCACACGGACACCCACACAGATACTCATACAGATACTGACACAGATACTCACACGGATACTCATACGAACTCACACGGATACTCACGCGGTTACTCACACGGATACTCACACGCATACTCACACAGATACTCATACAGATTCTCACATAGATACTCACATTACTGACACGGATACTCACTTGGGTACGCACACGGATGCTCACACGGATACTCATACAGATTCTCACATAGATACTCACACATTACTGACACGGATACTCACTCGGGTACTCACACGGATATTCACACGGATACTCACACGCATACTCACACGTATACTCACACGGATACTCACACGGATATTCACACGGAAACTTACACGCATACTCACACGTATACTCTCACGGATACTCACACGGATACTTACACATTACTCAGAGATACTCACACGGATATTCACACGGATACTCACACGCATACTCACACGTATACTCGCACCGATACTCACACGGATATTCACACGGATACTCACACGCATACTCACACGGATACTCACACGGATACTTACACATTACTCAGAGATACTCACACGGTACTTGCACGGTACTCACAGGCACTCTCACAGATATTGCGTGCGCGCGAGACAACACAACTGTTAGTGCATTAAGGACATGTGAAACGACTCAGTCGGTAACTAAAATCTGTAATGAATGCGATTCAGAGACCGCAGACTTTTCGGAAAAAAGCGAAGCGTCAGCGGATGTACAATTTAATACCGCTTTCGATGATGCTTCCGCTTTATCCGAAACGTCAACCGGTTTTAAATGGCATTGATTCGAAAAATCCATCCATCTTTCTGGGACTCATATGTTACGTCGTGCGTGTTTCTCGTGGCCTTAAGACCAAAATATAAGGTCCTTGGACAGAACAAAATAGATAACAGTTTTTGTTACCGACTGACGCTGTTTCACATCGTCTTGGACATCTTTCTTATTCCGATGTTATACAATTTATATAGTTCCGTAGCCGATGCAGATAGTAGTATTTAAGAGGGTAGAGGCTCGGTTGTTCCGAAAGAAATACCGAGCCGTGTTACCGTGAGTTACGTATCTCGCATTTTCTGTCTCAAACGTTTTCCCTCACCGGTCATTGTGGTGTCTCTCGCTCTCCAACGCCCGATCGCCGCGAAAAAGACTGACAGGTAACTGCAAGGAACAGTACTATCACTTTCTACGCTGTCAGCCAAGCTAGATATATCCAATCCGGGCGAAGTCGTTGCTTTCGACTGAAATCGTTCACCTCTCGCGCGCTCGCTCACTGCACGTTCGTTACTCGCGTTCTTTCGGGTAAGGATAAATCTGTCGGTTGTTCGTCGCGTCCTCCGACAACGCACCAAATATTTAATACGATAAAAGCGACGAATATTAACGTGGTGCATGTTTAATTGATTTACACTTTTATCGGCCCAGTCCATATTCACCTATTTTACCCTACTAATTGTCTTTACTCCATCCGCGAGTTGGAATCGGTTCCGGACCAATTTCAACGTCCCAGTTTCGTTTCTTCGCGAGATTCCCGTAATCTAATTTTTATTATTATTTATTAATCGCAATTTAAATATTGCGTATGATTAAGGCACCTTATGCAGAGTAGTGGAATGCATAAAATGGCTTACACGGTTCTTTGACCTATGTCGGGACACGATGTCTTCCAACAACGCTGCAAATATTTAATACGATAAAAGTGGTGAATATTATTCGGTTCATATATCATTGACCTGCGTGCTAATTTGGTCGGTCCATATTCACCACTTTTACCCTATCAATTGTCTTTTTTAGTCCGTCCGTCACATAGAATCAGTTTCTGACCAGTTTTAACGCTCCAGCTTCGTTTATGCACAAGGCTCGGTTCCTTAAGACGAAGCTAAACCCGCGCGGCGAGCGGCCGAGTGCGAGAGAGACAGCACCGTAGGGTTCGTGTGAGAGCGAGCGAGAGGGGATTTTAGACTCCCCTTAAGGTCTGAGTTTAGACTCCCCTTAAGGTCTGAGTATAGATTCCCCTTAAGGTCTGGGTTTAGACTCCCCTTAAGGTCTGAGTTTAGACTCCCCTTAAGGTCTGAGTTTAGACTCCACTTAAGGTCTGAGTTTAGACTCCCCTTAATGTCTGAGTTTACACTCCCCTTAAGGTCTGACTTTAGACTCCCCTTAAGGTCTGAGTTTAGACTCCCCTTAAGGTCTGAGTTTAGACTCCCCTTAAGGTCTGAGTTTAGACTCCCCTCAAGGTCTGAGTTTAGGCTCCCCTTAAGGTCTGAGTTTAGGCTCCCCTTAAGGGGCGGCTAAACTCGCTCGGTCTCACCTATAGCGCTGTCGCAGGGCATTGACCAAATATACAGTGAGCTCCGCGATTCGTTTTTTATTTTATAAAACTATTTTGGAGAAAAATGGATTCGAAATATTTTGAAGTTATGTTGATCTTTGGCCCCACCTTAAGGGTAGTTTAAACTCCCCTCGCTCGCTCTCACACGAACCCTATGGCGCTGTCTTCTTCGCACTAGCACCAGATGGCGATCGGTAGGGTGCAATGGAGACAGCGCCATGGGGATTCTGTGCCATTGAGAGAAAGGAGTTTAGACTGCCCTTAAGGCCACGTGAATGATGTACCACGTGACATATGAGTGCGAGAGAGATCCATTTTTCATATCAATGACGCGGTATTAAATTGCACATCCGCCGATGCTTTGCTTTTTCCCGAAAAGTTCACCGTCTCTGAATAGCATTCATTACAGATTGTGGTTACCGACTGAGTCATTTCAGGTGTCCTTAAGAGGTGTCTAAACTAATTGCTTGGGTGTGAGAGACACAGCACCATGTGGATTCAGTGAGAGAGAGAAAGAGAGGAGTTTAGACTGCCCTTAAGGCGAAGTGCAACTCCTCGGTTGGTAACAAAATCTGCGATCCCAAATTCTCTAAGACGATTAATTTTTAGAGAAAAAGACGAGAACTTTAAACTATGAGCAGTAACTCTGCAGTTCACTGTTCTCATCATTGTCCCAAGAAATAATCGGCTTGGGAGATTTTTGGGTTGCGAAATTGCAGCTATCCCTCTTGTACTCAGCGGTTATTACACTTCACCTTAAGCGCAACTCAAAGATCGCTTACGATTAAGACACCTTATGCAGGGTAGGAAAGACATCGAATAGCTTACACGGCCCTACAACCTATATAAGGACACAATGTCTTCCGACAACGCTGGAAATAGTTCATACGATAATTATGGCGAATATAATCTGGTCCGTATTTCATTGATTTATGTGCTAATTGGATGGCTTCATATTTCATTGATTTACGTGCTAATTGTCCCGGTTCATATTTCATTGATTTACGTGCCAATTGGACCGGTTCATATTCACCACTTCTACCATATCAATTGCCTTCAGTCCATCCGTCACTTGGAATCGGTTCCTGCCCAATTTCAACGCCCCAGCTTCGTGTGCACAAGGCCCCCTATCATTAATAGCAACGCAAAGATTCCTTACGATCAAGGCACCTCGTGCAGGATAGTAAAGGCATCAAACAGCCTACATAGTTCCACAACCCATAACCCGTGATGAGATCCACAGAGGACTCTCAAATAGCCGTCAGAAAAATGACTTTCTCACAGGTTACTTTAGACTCCTCTTCGAAGCATTATCGCAACCTTTCTAGTTTGCTTCTGCATAATCTGATCGACGCATTAGCTGTGCGAAGTAACAACAATGTAAAAGTGCGACGACGAGCGAAAGAGAGGCCACCCGAGTCCGACTACAGAAACGGATCAATACGGTGATACATGCTCAAGTAATTTCATTGTTCACTACTCTGTTAGGGCGGAAGGTTCGCGTGTCGCGTGGCTCGCCTGTGGGAAAATCGACCCTCCTATGACGTTCCGAGCGAGCCCGGCAGACGGGCGAGTGGCCGACTGATTAGATAGTCCACAGGCGTAGAGCGTAGAGTCGTGAATTGCGCCAACGGACGAGGAAGACAACGGCGGCGGGGCAGCACAGCAGCCGCGGCGGCTGTACAGTACTACGGGGCAGGCGGAGGAGGCGCGCACAGTGCATCGAGAGAATCGGCCGGCTACCATACTGTAGGGTATTGATCACCCTCCGCGCAATCAATATTAACACTGTTGTTTGCGGATGGCCCGAGCCGAGTACCGAGCGAGAGCCGACCGAGGGAGAAAGGGTTAGATATTGATTCATTGATTTATTTAATTCGCCACCGCGTCGTTGTATCGTCGATATGAGAATTCGGAACACATCCGATAAGGACGCTGCACAGTGTCTCACTTAAGCGGCTCGTTTCTTTCTTTTTTTTTTTATTTTAGTTCCAGCGTTGCTACAGACGCTCGCTGTAGCTGTCGAACGGACTACTCCGGGTATCTCACTCTCCCGTTGCTCCTGCCCCGCCGGTTTGCACGGCTCAGACACCGGCGTGGCGCATTGCGTCGCAGTGTTGCCATACTTCCGTTTTCTCTCCCTCTCTCGCGTCCACCACTCACTTTCCTAGACCATCTGTAACTGGTTCTCTCCTCACGGCTTATTGGTTTAATATTCAATACGGAGAGGCTGCCGCTCGGCGCTCTCTCTAGCCCCCCCCCCCCTCTTTTTCTGTGCTCTGTTCAACGGTCTGGTCAACTGTGGCTCTCGAACTCGGGGGCGCAAATCTCCACACAAACACTATACGCGCCTACGATTGTTCGATGGTAGGGTTCGCTTTTCCCGTCTGTTCGTTGCGTCACGATGCAAGGGATGACGCGTTGTGGTTATTATTATTGTAATTGTTGTTATTATTGTGAGCTTCTTGCGCAGCTCGTGCCGGTGGGATTCTTCGCTGATGCTTTTCTCGAATCGAGGTCTCGACCTTGTCTCATTTGTATTGGAAATAGAAGCGTAAAGCCACGGCTAGCGGCGGGCTGCTCGCGTAGTGGAAGGCACTATATCTGTGGCTGAGAAACTAATAGCGTATGAGTCCACGTGTTAAAGCATACGGGTTGTTCGATTCTTAGCCGTCGATATGCGATCGGGGATCGGAATGGTGCGGGAGATTCGAGTTTAGTACTTACTTTTACTTGTGTAATATGACGGTTGTGGGACGATAGTTGCGCGGGTTTCAATGGACTGATAAGATATCTGTAGCAGAGACTAGTTCATCGGGCGTGGAAGATCTTTTGCGCATGAGTTTGGTATTGGGAGGTCAAAGTATCGCGGTTGTTGGCCGGGGATGCGAAATCGACTCGGTCGGTTACAAAAACTGTAATGCACTTAATTCAATTCTGGGTTGTTTGTTTCTTAGCTGTGGATATTATGTTAGGGTGTTTCACAAAAAGGACATTTTTTTTTATTATTTTGCTCCCACTTTTTTAAAGTCTAGATTTCGATCGCAAATTGAACCCTGCGAAAGGTGGTCTCTGGCAAAAAATTCTAAGGCGTGACGCATTCGACGTTTGTACCCAAAAAATGCGGCACCTTTTAAACTTAATTGTCAACGACCGCCTTTCGCGACATGTTTTTTTAGATCGAAATGTATAATTCTACGGGGTGGGAGATTAACTTTTTGTAATTTTTTGTAGTGAACCCAAAATACATATTTTTAGTAATTTTTTTTTAATTTGTAGTATTTTGTATTTAATACAAATAATTGCAAAACGTTAAGCTCCAACCGGATAGAACTATATATATTAATTGATTTAAAAAATCCAGCGAAAGACGGTCGCTGACAATTAAGTTTGAGAGGTGCCGCATTTTTTGGGTTAACCGTTTGATTTTTTGCTTGGTACCGCCTTTTGTGAGGTTCAATTTGAGATCGAAATCTGTACTTTAAACAGGTGGGAGCAAAATTTAAAAAACAATACCTTTTTTTGAAACATCCTAGTTGATATATGTTCGCAGCTTGAACTGGTGCGATGACGGTTGTAGGACGGTAGTTGCGTGGGTTTTAATGTACTGATAAGATATCTGTGGAATAGACTAGTTCATCGAGCGTGGAAAGTATCGCCACTGTTGGCCGGGAATGTGAAACCAACTCGGTTGGTAACAAAAACTGTAATACACTTAATTCAATTCTGGGTTGTTTGATTCTTAGCCGTGGATATACGTTCGCGGCTTAAACTGGTGCGATGACGGTTGTAGGACGATAGTTGCGTGGATTTTAATAGACTGATAAGATATCTATGGCATAGACTAGTTCATCTAGCGTGGAAAGTCTTTTGCCCATAAGTGTGTTATTGGGAGGCCAAAGTATCGCCACTGTTGGCCGGGGATGTGAAATCGACTCGGTCGGTAACAAAAACTGTAATACACTTAATTCATTTTTGGGTTATTTGATTCTTAGCCATGGATACATGTTCACGGCTTAAACTGATGCAGTGATCGTTGTAGGACGATAGTTGGGTGGGTTTTAATGGACTGATAAGATATATAAGATATCTGCAGCAGAGATCGAGCCTAGAACATCTTAGGCGCATGAATATGGTATTGGGACATCAAAGTGCGGGGATGTGAAACCGCCTCCGTTGGTAACAAAAACTGCATTGCACTTAATTCAATCTTGGGTTGTTTGATTCGTAGCGATCGATGTATGTTCATGCCCTGAACTGGTGCGGCAGATCTATGTTTAGTCTTGGTATAATCTGACGGTTGTGGAATGGTAGTTGTGGGGGTTTTAATGGACTAATAACATATATAAGATATCTGCAGCAGAGATTAGGTCATCGAGCCTAGAACATCTTTTGCGTATGACTATGGTATTGGGACATCAAAGTGTGGGGATGTGAAACCGCCTCGGTTGGTAACAAAAACTGCATTGCACTTAATTCAATCTTGGGTTGTTTGATTCTTAGCGATCGATGTATGTTTATGGCCTGAACTGGTGCGGCAGATCTATGTTTAGTCTTGGTATAACCTGACGGTTGTGGAATGGTAGTTGTGGGGGTTTTAATGGACTGATATGATATATAAGATATCCGCAGCAGAGATTAGTTCATCGAGCCTAGAACATCTTTTGCGTATGACTATGGTATTGGGACATCAAAGTGTGGGACGGGAAACCGCCTCGGTTGGTAACAAAATTCAATCTTGGGTTGTTTGATTCTTAGCGGTCTTGTTTAGTCTTGGTAGAACCTGACCGTTGTAGGACGCTAGTTATGTATGTTATAATGGACTGATAAGATATCTGTAGCGAGGACTAGTTCATCGAACGTAGAACGTCTTTTGCGCGTCAGTATTGTGTCGGGACGCCAAAGTGTCGCCACTGTTGGCCGGGAATGCGAAACCCACTCGGTCGGTAACAAAAACTGTAATACACTCAATTCAACGCTCTTCAAGATTTTCAGCGGAACAAAAATATGAATGACTTCGTCTAACAGTCGATCAGACCTTAGCAATTTGTTCTTCGTCAGAAAAGCTTGGCACCCTTGACAAAAGTGGATTGCAGTTTTTGTTATCGACTGAGCCCCAATTTTAAATCCAACGTTGGTTTGTCATGTTAATTGTCACATCGCTGTTTTTCCTGGGTGCACGGCATGTTTTGTAGACATTATGATGTACAAGATCCGCAATTAGATTCCAGCAAAATAATTTACGTTTAGGCCGAGGTCGATTATGCCTTGTGTGCGAGCTAGATACTATTGATTTCGAACTCTCCTGCTATTGTTCTCTCGTCGCTGACACTCTCGCTGTCTCTCTCTCTCTCTCTCACTCGTGATGGGTGACGGCCATGAAGACATAATGCAGTCATCGATATTCGATTTCTCTCTCGGTATTGCAAACTCGTCTCGCCCCCTTGCAGCGAGTTGAGCGTGGGTCTAAAATCCTTGAAATATCGTCCCATATAGGCGGAAGCTTTAATTGACTTCATTTGAAGAGTTCATCGATTAAGAATATATTTTTATTCGATTTCCGCATATTCGATTTTAATGCACTAGCATAAGCATTTGGGCCAACAAACAGGTCGATTAAAAAAAAAAAAGTATTATAAAATTTGACTTTTTTTTAAATTGAAAATATAAATTAACAACGGACTTATTAACAATTAACAAGGGACATCGTATCGCAAAAACTATTCGAATGAGTTGAAATGTGGACCTTGATTATTATAACATTTTTGTATCTAATAACCGGATAGTTAAAAAAAGGTTCATTTATCTGTTAATAACAAATGATTATGGTCGTTTTTTTACGAAAGAACGAACTTAATCGTTTGTTATTAAAAAATAAATGAACGTTTTTTAAAACTATCCTGTCATTAGATAGAAAAATGTTATAATCAAGGATCTGTCCGTATTCGAACTCTATCGGACGAATACATTTTCAGACACATTGTCATTTGCTGATAAGTCTCTTGTTAATTGATATTTTCGGATTAAAAAAAAAAACTTATACTTCATAAGACCTTGTATTAATTGTGTAAAAACCTGACCTTGTATTTATAATACCTGCTTAAAAAAAATGAAAATCGTCTTGGTTTTTGGACCAAAAAATCCTTAATGTACAACTGTGTTACTAGTATCGTCTTAATGTAATAACTGTGTTTACTAATGACACACCCGACTTCCAACGTTTTGCTATCTTGTCCTCTAACCGATCGCTCGAGTGTCTGTATACATGCTGGTGTTCTCCGGGTAAAAATTTAATCGGGTAGTTAATTTTTTTTTTACGAAA
>JAPYZC010003605.1:0-13848 GCA_030522665.1 Ichneumoninae sp. A BG-2022a | reverse complement strand
TTTTTCAGATTTTTATACCATCGAGAAGTACTTGCAATATTCACTTTCTTTTCGATAACTTATGCGAGATGAGCGGGAAGCGACATAGCTACCTTAAATAATCCGAGCCGCAACTGTTATGCACGTTTCTCGCGCTCCGCTCATTGCGGACCAGCCGATAACCGTGCCGGGCTCGTTCGCGACCGATTTATCGTCGATCGCATCGATATCGGAGCGTCAATCACGGCTCGCAGAATCAATCGCGCAGGTACCGTGGAAAATCTTTTTATCTGCTTTCCTCACCGAGGAAAAAAAATCCCGAGATTTTTTTCGCGGCGCTCCGAGCACGGCGAAGACGAAGAGCGACACAGTCAGCAGATTTTTAGATACACGATTTTTTTTTTGGTTTTTTTCTTCGAGGACAAAAAAACGGAGAGGGCTCAGCGGACGAAGTAGACAGCGAAGTCGACTGTAGGGGCAGACTGGGATGGAGACATATAGGGAAGATCGGGGCAAAATGGGGCAACGGGTCAAAACGGGGGTTTTGGGCAAAACGTCAATTTCTAATAATTTTTGGATGCCGAACTCGCCCTATCGGACACGTCAGGCTCTTCTGCCCAGTGTTGCCACACTGAAAAAAATTCGTTTACGGGCTGCCAATGAAAAAAATGTTTGTTTCAATTCCATTTGTAATTCTTACAATTCCATACGATATTGAAACGATGACGGCAAAACTGGCAAGTTGATATGTTATCGTTTCAATCCGGTATGAAATTAAACGAATTGAAAGTAGAATCGAAACAACATTTTTTGTTCATTGGCAGCCCGCAAGCAAATTATACTTGAATCAATGATATTTTTTTGTCTGTGCACCTTGTTCGATCCAAAAAATGATTGGAAAATTTAGTTTTGCCCAAAAACCCCGTTTTGCCCCGTTTCCCCATTTTGCCCCGCTCTTCCCTACATACATATATATACGACACCTAACACGTGTACGTTCGACGGAAAGTATGTTTACTCGAGGAAGTAAGGAATAAAGGATGGTTCGAGGGACGTACGTTCTTCGCGGTAGCCGCAAATCCAATAAAACTCCCTCAGGAGGGTTGCGTGTAGCTGCAGGGTGAATATCCGAAGCGTCGCGAGGCGGGACACATCGTCTGCGACGATTCTATCAAATTTTTTTTTCCACCACATTGACAGGGAATAGCGGCAGAACGGAAGTGACTTTCGGGCCTGCGGACGGAGTAGAATCCGAGGACTCGGAGAGGCAGCGATAAAAATAAGAAAAAAAAAAGAAAGAGAAATAAAACATCGGTAAATAAGAGCGGAGTGAAAGCGAATTGACGGAGACAGCATTGTTCGAGGAAAAATAAATAAAAATCGATGCGAGGCAGCTGGAACGGAGGGGTGAAAAAAAAGAAGTTGCACACATCTTCCGACGGGAATCGCGGAGGAATCGCGATCGGTATCGCAACAACCGCACCGCTCGTGAAAGCGCGGTGATCGAAAGTGCGGCCGAGCGTCCGATAATTAATGCCATAAATTCAAGTTCAGCCCGATTCGTCGGTGGCGAGACTTCGATTTATCGATTCCGTGTGTCGAGGCTTTAACTTCTGCCGCTGCTTTGCTCGCGTTTGGCGGGCTGGTTGGGAGGGGGGGGGGGGCGGTTTTGTGCGCTCGCCGGCTTTCCACGATTTGCGACGACCGGGGGAATCGAGCATCGCCGCGAGTGCATCGTCGTCGGGGCGACAAGGAACCCTTCGACTTTTCCGAAGGGAAGTGCCGGTCGTGTATGACGTACCGCTTCCGTTGGAGCCCGCGGATATGGCGCGGCGGGGTTGGACCGCCACCTCCCCCCTCCCATATTTCCTCCTCCCTCCGCCGTTTAATCGACCTCCGAGTCTTTATTTATCCCTTGGGATCCGCTGCTCCGGTTTTATACCTTATCGATACAAGCTGATGTATCAATAACACACTCGTACGGGAGCTGTAATTTTTTTACCCTTGGGTAAGGGGTTTCTTCTTTATTCGTCTTAAAGGGGAAAAAAGTCATCGGTACACGCGCCTCGGGCCGTAGGTGGGATTTATCCCGAGGGCGAATCCGCTCTCGTTGGAAGAAAAATTGTTGCAGCGGGTCTTTAAAAATACACTGTGGGTTATGTCAAACATCTCGAGACTATAAGCGTCGCTTTCTGCGCAGTGTGGAACATTGGTTTATAGTTTTGATGCGGGAAAATGAGAGGTCAGGAAAATATGTCAACATGTAACGGTAGCCAAGTAGAGTTGTTTAGATTTACCATTACAATTCAGCCGAGGTCTGCGACGATGCGGATATAGTCGGGGAGATACACAGTAAAATAGGTACCAATGTCTCTTGTTCGCAAACATCCACAATTCTTTTCGTGTTCATTTTACAAACAAATCTTGTCGATTTTACAAAAATCTCTGTCAATTGTACGGATATTTTTTTTGTGAAATTAACAACAATATATTTGTGGGCGTTTGTGGGCAAAAAAAAGGTTTGTTAAATTTACAAATATTTTTTTACTGTGTAGATATATAGAGTCGTTCGTTTATTTCGTGTTCTGAGGTCTGACACCCCTAAGAACAGCGTGCATCGAAAATATCATGGACCATAACTTTCATGGCAACAGTAGCATAATTACAGAATTATAGGTAATAAAATAGAAAATATAACGAAGAATGTGATAAGCGCGGCGATGCCAGACTCACACCTTTCTTTGCAGTTCCAATGTCCCTCGACGACGATTATAAACCAATTTCTGTACACGTTATAATTAAATTTGGGAATCGGGCGCACAGAGAAAAAAATCAATTCAGTCAACAAAATATGCGCTTACGCGTGGCGAAACAAATGTTTGGTTGATCGAAAGGAATACCTGTTTGATCGAACTGACAGACCGTAAAGTAAAGTAAAGTAAAAGTAAAGTAAAAAGTAAAGAAACATTTGATTCAAATGTTTTTTTACTTACTGCGACCATTATTTCGTTCGATCAACAAAAAAAATTATTTTGCCATCCGTAAGCGCAGATTTTGTTGACCCAAAGAATTTTTTTTCTCAGTGCAACATCCACTTTTCAGTACCAAGCATTGCCACTTGTAAAAAAAAAAAATTAATAATTCCTTTGTAAATACCCATTGCCAAAATGTAATGTGTACCCGGTAAAAAAAATGCACCGTACTGAGACCAGTTTTTGTTTGATAAAAAATAATGGTAACGTTTATTCACCCTGGCCTCCATGCTCGCTAAGATAAATTGGTACAACGGGTCTTTAAAAATAAACTATAGGTTCGGTTAAATATCTCGAGACTATAAGCATCGTTTGCTGCGTAGTCTGGACCAAGTTTGTAGCTTCGTTACGGGGTAATGAGAGGTGAAGAAAATAGGTCAACATGTAACTGTATCCAGGTAGGGTTGTTTCGATTTACCATTATAGTCCAGCCCTGCTGCCGGCCCGAATCGCCCAGCGAGATCGGCCGTGATCTGCGCCAGTGGGGGTACGCAGAGAAAAAGGATAGTATTTCTTACTATAACGAACAGTATCCAGCGAGAACGTCTATGTAGACAGTTTCTGATGCTCTATATAGTCAATTGGTTAAACTATTATTATGATTGCAACCTCTATTTTTTGCCTTTGTCATAACCATAAAATGTAGATGGTAAACATTTTTGACCAAAAATTGTCATAGTAAAAAGTCAGTATTGTTGCTTTGATATGTAATTTTTTCTCAGTGTACAATCGGCGAAAGAGCAGAGCAATGACAGACAGACTGTTCATCGCAGTACATATCGAAACAACGATAATTATATAAACCAATTCTGTACGCGTTATGATTGAATTTCGAACTGAATGCATCGGGCTAAATGCACTTTCCCTACCAAGCATTGCCATTTACAAAAAAAAAAATCCTTTGCAAATGCCCATTACAATAGGGTAAAAGTGGGGAATATGGCCCGGTCCATATATAATTGATTCACGTGTTAATCGAAGTGGGCCAGATTCACCACTTTTACCCTATGTGTGCCCGGCAAAGAAAAAAAACTTGGCCTCTACTGAGACCAGTTTGTTGTTAGATGAAAAATAATGGCAACGTCCACTCAACCGCGCGACCCGTTTCACCCTCCTTCGCCCTCGTCCATATGCTTCGAAGATTCTCGATTGAACACCTCGATCAAAATTGCAATGGCTTGAAAAGTAATTTAAATAATTTTCATCAATCCCTTCGACAGGTGCACAGTGTTGAGATATCCAAGTTAGTTCGTCACCCCGCGTAATGCAATTCGATATACAGAAGGAGCTCAAAGCTCCCGTCGAAGAAAGTTTCAGTAAGTGAATCCCACGCGAGACGACCGGAGGAAGATACCTGGAGGAGGAGGAGGAGGAGAAGGAGGATAGAACAAGAAGACGAAGCTCCCCCGATCCCGATATCTAAGCGCGGGCGTTAACGAGAGTCAGAAAATCATCTAAGTTCGTCCGCGAATGGAGGCGCATACGTTCGTAGACAGCGGACAATTGGGATTGAGGGAGCGAGACCGTGGGGCATAATGGTACAGTCGAGAATAGCCGAGAACGGTCTCGCCGCTTCTCGGAGAACGGAGGCGCGGCTACCCATTACCTATTATAGCGGCAATGCATGTACAACTCTCTCGCCATCTCGCCGCACCGAGCCTATGCACAAGTTCCTGGCACCGTCTCGAGTCTGGAGGCCGTACGGCGCGTCGAACGCCGGCAAAAGCGCCCCGCCAACCGAGCCCGTGCGATAAGAGGAAAATTGTTTTGAATTTCTATGGAGCACGGTTCTCGGTTTTCTCGTTATTATTGGCTCTGTAACTGTTGTACTCGAGTTTCTTGCAAACAAACCCCGAGACGGCTGCGCGCGGGCGTTCCAGCCGTCAGGAGCGACTCGCGGTATTGAGTGGTATCGAAATAGCGACGGATCGCAAAAGCCCGAGGACCGAATCGATCCACTCCATTCGGAGGATTGCATTTTTTTTGTTGTCACTGACGCAACAACGCTACGTGTCAACCTTTCTGCACTCAATATTGAAATTACTACGCTAATCCCCGTTCGTATTTCGCTCGTTCACCAAACGAAATCTGAAATTTATATCGTGCGCTGGTAAAATAAAACACGGTTGAATGAAGTACAGATTCAGGCAGGAACGTTCAAATTAATATTTTGTTCGTGAAGCTGAAAGTTTGATTGGTTCAACTTTTTTTTTTTATTATTTTACCAATATGTTTTTGAGGTATTAAAATATTTTGTTCGAACAACGGAATATTTACTTGAAACGTCCCTACGCGAATCTTTGGTTGGTTACAATCGCTTTTTTTATCAGCGTGGCGCAAAAGCTCTCCTCATGGCGACGGTTTTAGCCAATATCGGTCGTAAAAAAACGTGACTGTTGATAGATAAAATATGCCAAGATTTTGTCATTGAAACTTTGCTTCGTAACTAAGATAGTAAATGTTATTTTTAGATGTCCGGTGTGTGACAACATTCTCCCTCGTTTTGATCTTTAAATAATCCATGATAAGTATTTAATTACTCTGTAAAAATAAAATGTACACTGTAAAAAAAAATTGTTTGCAAATTAATGAACAGTATTGGAAGCTTCTTTCCATAAACCGTTTCTGAAATTTGGAACACATGTGCGTTGCAATTTTACAGTAAAATTTATATTTTTCACGAACATTTTTGTAAATTTTAAACAAACGATTTGTAATTTTAATATCTGGTATTTTTATTTTACAAGCAAAGTACACTAATGTTTAATTCATATAAGTAATGTTTGCAAATTTCAAGTGCCAGTACATTAAATTTACAATTTTTTTTTACAGTGTAAATTTAATGTACTGGAACTTAATGCTAACATTACTTACATTAATTGAACATTAATATACATTAATATACTCTGCTTGTAAAACAAAAGTACCAGATATAAAAATTACAAATCTTTTACTTAAAATATACAAAAAATGTTATGAAAAATACTAATTTTACTGTAAAATTGCAACGCACATGTGTTTGAAATTTCAGTTCATGTAAAAAAGCTTCCATTACTGTTCATTAAATTTCAAAGTGTACAGAAGGTCTTGTCATATTCAAAAAAAAAATAGGCTCGAGAAATAAATCTCTCGAATAAAAAATAATATTCACGACTCTCCACCAGCTTGGTAAAATATGACGGATTTCGACGCTGTTGATAGAGGGGCCGGACGCTGTGGTTATCTTTTTTCGTTAATTCTTTTTTTTCTACTTTCTCGCACGTACTCGCCGAGGCTGGAGGATAAAATCGATTATGCCAGAACCCGTAGGGCTGTCCGCTGCAATATGCATGAGGCTGCGGCCTTAACAGTAGGCACTGCGTGTACCTACGTACTACAGTGGGAACGAGGAGGTGGAGAAAGTGAAGGAGGCGAGACCCGGCACATTAATTCTTTCGTCCCGCTATTGCTCCTGAATAATCTTTAATACAAGAGACGGAACAGTCGGAAATCTAAGCGACTTCCGGAGTGAAGAGGGACTTAACGGATTTTATCATTCATCGATTCCCCCTGTTCCAGCATTTACAAATTGCCGACAAACTGGAATTCCATTCGCAAAGGGGCAAAAGTAGATTGAATCAGTAAAACATTTCGATTTTTACAATAGCCATTTAACAGCTGCTATTTGTTTTTTTTTACATTAAAAAAAAGTTTCATTGCTAGACACTTTGACCCACTTTTACCCCCATCATCTACATGATATTAAACTTCATGTCGATTTTACATGTATACTAAACTTACTGAGAAGATTAATTTTGCATAATAATAATTGCAAAATGTTATTAACAAATTCATCAAAAAATTAATTGGTTAACAAATTACCCGGCAAAACTTTTTTTTATGAAAATGATTCATTTATTTTTCTGAATACGTATGAATGTTTTCAGATTTTTAAGTAATCGTTGATTTTTCATTTTTTTATAGAACAATAATAAGAAAATTAAATAATTATTAAATAATAAAAAAAAGAACAATAATAATAAGAAATAATCAAATTTTTTGATGAAAAATTATTTTGAGACAATCCAGCTAATAGCTCGGCACAATTCAGGACAGGGACCCCCAAAGTTGTACGGTTTCCACTAAAGGAAAAAAAATGTTTCCGTCGGTAATGACCATAGCAATTGATGCGACGTTAAATGATAACAAATAATCAAATTTTTTAATTAAAAATTATTTTTAGACAAGCCAGCTAATGGCTCGGCATAATTCAGGGCAGGGATCCGAGCGGGTGCTCCAAATTTCTGCTGGAGCACTTGCACGGTAGATTAAAATGGGAGCACCGAGTTGTAATCACCGATCCGACGTATATACACGTTGAGATCGGATCTCAGCAACGGGGAGTTGTCGAAAGGTTTCACTTCATATCTCATTCACGATTCATTCACTCGCCTGCTCCCGATTGCTTTATCGTCGACGAAAGCGAAAGAGAAACAAAACTATTCCGAAGGGGTATCGAGTTGCGAAGATTGCATTAGTGAATTCACGCGCACAGTTATGAACATGCCGGCGCCCATGCTTCGGACCTGACCCAACACTAGGGGAGAGCGGGGCAAAATGGCACACCAGGGCAAAACGGGATAATGAGACAAACGCAAGACTCCAATAACTTTGGAATGGTGGCGATGATGGTACGTGAGGCTAAACGGGTTTGTGTCGTTGGGACAAAATGGGGCATCGAAAAATTATTGGAAAATTGAGTTTTGCCCTCACCGTCCCGTTTTGCCCCTCTGTGCCATTTTACTCCGGTCTGCCCTACGCAACTCGGACCATGCGAAACCAATTTTGCTTTTTTTAACAGCGTGTTTCCAACGATTGCAGACGAAATGTGCGTTCCATTTTTATTATTTGGCGAAAAAATAAAATAAAATAAAAATCGTATAAAAAATGCTCCTCGATTGATTGGTCAGAACGCTTCTCCCACGATTCTAATGCTGCTCTTGGCGCCGGATTTCACGCTTTGCACTGCCACGTCTTTCGATTAAGGTAGTCAGAGCGGTACATCTCGCCGCACGTGAGTTTCAGAGAAAATTTCGAACACTTCTCGATGGGATAAAAAGCCGAAAAAATCATGTATATGGGAGGTGCTGCAAAGATTGTTTTTGTGAAATTATAATTCCAATTTGTTATCAACAAATTAAAGATAAAAATCATTATTCAACAAATTACCCGGCAACTTAGCTATTTTCCTTCATAAAAATAATTCGTTTATTTTGTTGAATACGTATGAAATTTTTCAGAATTTTTTGTAATCTTTGAAAATTGCCTTTTTTCACAGCTTGAACATAGAAAACAGGATTTTCAAAGATTACTAAAAATTCATACGAATTCAGAAAAGTAAACGAATCATTTTTATGGAAAAAATAGTTAAGTTCCCGGGTAGTTTGTTGAACAATTATTTTTATCGTTAATTTGTCAACAACGTTTGGAATTATTATTACATAAAAATAGTATTTGCAACAGCTCCCATATGGTTGATTTTTTTCAGATTTTTATCACATTGAGAAATGTTTGAATTTTTTTCTGGAACTCACGTTTGGCGGGACTGTACCGGTCGGACTACCTTAATGAAACACATGGACGAAGGTGTTTTTTTTTTTAATTTTATTTTTTCTAAAACCGGGAACACAGTACAAACGATCTATAAATTTCTTGACGGTATGGATGCACTGCATGGATCTTTATTGACTTGCTCAGACCTACATCGACCCATCGATGATCCGTGCATCTCTATCTCTATCGAGCATACCGAGTTCGAATTCATCGTCATTGCCCTTATCGTACATGTCCGCGATAATGTCCCGGAAGGCCCGGGCCACTGACATCGTTTCCATTGGGACTGACATAGGAGCACGTGTGATCAATCGCAAAAAAAAAAAGAAAAAAACACAATTGTATAGTCTTACCGCAGCTGCAACAATTACGCTCAAACTGGGCCGACGCTTTGTCAAGCTCGTTCTGGTTTTATCGTAATGGCTCATTGTTGAATTGTGCGCTTGCGCGATGCACTGTTAATCTCGATATATCATTTATAGTCATGGAAAGTAAATTTTCCTGAGTCCGCTACGCCGAACAGTTAATACGACTTCTCTCGTTCACCGAGAAAAAGAAATCGTGATCAGCCGTGGAAATTGAAACGTCTCTTTGGTGTATAAAGCAGTTCCTTTACAAGCATCCGATAACCTGAGCGCAGCAGTGTGTGTGCATATATATACCTGCTGGTAAAAGAGAGGGCAATTATTTAAAGTGACCGTAGACGTTGCGACGCTCCAGTTTTGCTCGGTACTCGAAATACTCACTTATCTCGGGAGCAAAGTCAAAGAACCCTTTGAGAGGAGCTCGAGGTAGCCTTCAATTTTTAATATTCGATACGACGGGCGCGCTCACGTGAAATCGTAAAATACAAAATCGGAAAATCGTTTGCGTCAGCAAAGAAATTCAATAATTGGACAAAATTTCGTTCACAACTTTTTCACGGTACCGGAGCGATTCAGCGGTCTGAAATTTGTCGCTCACTCGATCGAGCAATTAAAATGTTTGTAAAAAAAAAATCGTCTTAAAGTTTTCTGTTATAAGCACGGGTAAATTCAAAGAATCTTAACGTCGCAGAAAAGGCCTTGATCTTTTTCACGTGTTTCTCGCGTCTCGGGTTTTCTAAAGCTCGAGCGTGTCAAGCTAGCGCTGGAAGGACGCGTGAAGAAAAAAATATTATACCGAAAAGAACAGCGCAGTAGAATGACCGAAGTTTCAAAGAAACTAAATCGTAAAAGCTGGGTTGTTCGGGGTTGCGCGTGTAATTTGTCTTTCTTTTTTAGGGTAAAGCTCGAGAGGTCAGACTTGTAGGGTAGACTTGTAGGGGCAAAACGGGGACGGTAAATAATAAAACCGGCTACAATGATAACGAAAGCATGGATACATTGTTTTCCACACCAAAATTGTGTTGGCACCGGTTTTGAAAGGATATTTTTTATCTTAAATTTTTTTTTTATGAAAAAAATAATCTGGGGAAAAACGGGGTACCCTTCGATTTGACTTGCGGCAACTTTTGTCAGCTTCATTATTACCCTGTTTTGCCCCACGTCGATATGGCATTTCATGTCCCCATTTGGCCGCAGTTTCCGTAGTTTTTTTGGCTATCATGAATCGGTTTATTCGATAATTTTAGGTACCCCGTTTTGCCCCATGTCCCCGTTTCGCTCCGTTTTCCTCTTTAAGGAATAACCGATAGAAAACGAGGCTAGAAAAACGCATCGACTTTGAAGCCGATATTATTTTTTTCTTAATTTTATTATTACCACTAACGCATCGTTAAACGTCCGGAAGACCGGGACAAGGGAGAGCTGCTGTTGCTTCCGTTTATACGCAACTTTCGACGTTCCGGTCCATTAGGCTCCTCGTCCCGCCGTTAATAGGGTAAAAGCGGTGATTACAGCCCGGTCCATATTCACCACATAGAGTTGCGTACTAATTGGGCTAGTCCATATTCAGCACTTTTATCCCATGTTAAAAAATCGAATGCATGAATTTCGTGCTTTCAGAACCGAATCATTTCTTAATAAAAAAAAATAAAAAAAATGGTCGAAAAGCGAAAAAATTTAACCGTATTATTTAGCGAAGGAAAAAGTGTGCGAATGAATGTGATATGACGAGTGTAATGAACAAATACAAAAAATTGCGCTGGTCCAGTTCACCGCGTTTGCCCCAGATAAAAAAATCAGATGCATGTATTGCGTTCTTTTAAAACCGAATCATAAATTATTTAATAACAAAAATGGTCGAAAAACGAGAAAATTTTACTGAATTATTTAGCGAAGGAAACCTATGCGAATACCAAACACAAAAGATTGGACTGGTCCATGTTCGCCACATCTACCCGATATTAAAGAATCGAATGCATGCATTTCGATCTTTCGTAGCCGAATCGTAAAATAAAAAAATAAAAACAATAGCTAAAAGGCGAGAAAATTTTGCCGAATGATTTAGCGCATGAAATGTGATATGACGAGTCTATGGAACGAATAAAAAAAATGGCCTGTCCGCCGTCTTCTATTTTTCGACGCACTGCAGCCTGCATGCGCACTAGTTGAAAAGTTACGCTTTAATTCTTGGAAGGTTTCGTACGCGAGAAAGTCTCATGTACGCGTACGAGTGGGGAAAAAAGGTGGAGGCTCGCGAGTGGCGGTGCCTTTATTGCATGCATTTTATAGTAGCCGCAACGTAGGTCGTCCAGCGAGAGGAGCAACAGCACAGAAAGCAGCATAGCACACGCCTGGGACATAATATACGACACGTTTATGGTGTTTGCTCTCCAGTACGGGGTAAGGCAATTGTTTCATTTCGAAAATGACGGGCTCTGAGCGCAGAGCACTTCAGAAGAAGATGCAGAGGTAACAGAAAGGGGGGCAAAGGAAGAAAACGAAAGAGCTCCGTTCCGCACCCAAGAAACACCGACACTCGAAAATGCGGCGCCCATATTTTCTTCCTGTCCGCGGTTATTAAAGGAACTCGCGAAAGCTCACGCAACGCTCGCGAAACCCGTCTTTGTCAAGATTTTTTAAGCGAGTTGACGAGACGCTACCAAGTAACCTACTCCAAAATGCCGGAAGTGGATTCTTGCAGCTCGATTTTCTCGAAAACGAAGCATCGGATAGGAATTCCAAAAACACTTTTACCATATATATTAAGAGACGCGGTAGCGTCTCGACGCCAAGTACTTAAGGTAGTACCAGCGCAATGACTGACGCCGCCTAAGTTTGAGAGGAATAAAAGAGAATTATAAACACTTCTCGAACGGATAAAAATCTGAAAAAAATCAAGCATATGGAAGGTGCTGATAAGGTTGTTCGTCCATAATAATGATCCCAAAATGTTATTTGTTTTCTTTATGTTAAAATTTGTTTAAAATCGTAATTTTCAAGTATTAGATAAAATTCTGAATGGGCATCGTGTCCCTCTCGAGGTCCGAAAATACTATAAAATGTGATGTGATGTGATGTGATGTGATCGCATCGCGTCTACTGCGCATGCGTCCGCCGGGCCAGTTTCAGAAATCATACCCGAGTATATCAATCGGCAAAATATAGTAGTAGTAGTAAATCCTTCTTTATTTCTGTATACCCTTTAAGGGTTTTTACACTGTACCCCCCCCCCTACACATATTCCCCCCTTATCCACTAATTAATCGGCAAAATATATGTTTTTTTACATGATGAACATTTGTGCTGAAAATTAGGGAAACAAACTTATGATTATGTGATATGTGATTTAAAGAAATCAAAATATTTTTGCGTTAAAAAAATGTGAGAGTGTCGTGAAAAATTGTGCATAATAACTGTCAATAAAAAAATAACTTTCGTGTAAAAAATTGAAAACCGTCGATAAAAACCCCCATAAATACATCTAATCTGATAATATTGTAACGACCGGGCGAATGAATAACGCGCGAATTTAGTTTAGGGGCGGATAGTATTAATACAATCGCATCTAAATATCCCGAGCATGAACTGTCATACGTCTGTTCGGTCAGACGTGTCAGTTCAGACTGTCTAACATGACGATCAATCGCATATCGATCGTCCGTTCGTTCGTCTAATGTCAAACCTAACTAGTACCGTGTGTCTTAACGAATAGTCAGCTGCGATATTCATTACAATATTAACAAATATAGTATGTATTATATATCTTAACAATATTAAATTAAATTTTTGAATTACGGATCGGACGTGTAAAGTTAATTTTTCCTCGATCTTTTTATGACTAACGTAATTTTGCCGTTTCGTTTTGTTTTATTGTGGAATACGGGAATTACGAGGGCGGCGCAGGAATTCGTGCCAAACAGAAGGTCACACCTAAAAGATAGGTGCAAGAAAAAAAATGTTCTCTTATCGTTGGTCCTAGATTTTTTTTCACTCGAGCGCGAAGTTTTGTCGGGATAAAGTGTGGTGTTGGTAGTTCGTTCGCGTGTACACGGGTGTTGAATTTTACTTGGACACCGCGAGGAGTTCTTCAACTACGAAACTCGCAATTTTACAAGTTCAACAGGCGCGCACGGACATTGAGAAATTTTCCGTTGAAATGTTATTTTCCGACTATTTCGAACACTTTGAGCGCTGAAAACTCGAAGCAGGATTTTCTTACTTTTATTTTTTTTTTTTGTTTGTTTGTTTTCCAATGGTACAAAGTTTCCTCGGGTAGGCGAGGCAAAAACTGGAAATAAAGTGGAGAAGGAACGCACGAACCCGACGGTGATGCATGTCACAAGTAGATAGGCCGGTATTGGCCGAACGAAGGAAGAAGCGAACGAACGGACGGACGGACTGACGATGGCGTGCCGAGGCATCCTTTCGATCCATAATTATGCGACGGTATCGTGGTGCATTACGAAGTTAAATAGAATAAAAAAACAAGTCATTTTGTACCGTACTGCCTCTACATTTATGATATAGTAAGTGCACTGTGCACGAGAGAGCACCGATCCACCCTGGCTGGTCGCGCAGACGACAAACCCAGACACGAACTCTTCTCCGTTCCCAATACACGCGCAGACTGTGTGTAACACACGATGTAACTTGGTGAAAGAGCGGGGCATGTCTAATAGTCGTGTTGCCAGGGTGGAACGATACTCCGCTGCCGCAACAAAATCACGGGTAAATTCGACGTCGACGATAAATCCGGAAGTATCTCGAACTCGGCGCTAACATTACTTAAGGAGGGAGTCTCGCTGCGCGCTGACTTCGCATAAGTTCGACAACAATAAGAGAAAATTGCAAATACTTCTTGATGGTGTAAAAATCTGAAA
>JAPYZC010003604.1:0-32823 GCA_030522665.1 Ichneumoninae sp. A BG-2022a | reverse complement strand
GTAAAGCTCCACCGCGAGCTGTAACCGTGCAAGCAGATTCCTGGTATCAAAACGCCGTGCCGTCACAATATCGTCACATGCGGACATACATGTCTGCATTGTGCCGGAACCGCGTGCATTCCCGTGCTAGTATCGTGGTACATCAAATGAACATACGAAAACACGCCAACTGAACACGGATAGCGTACCCTTAGGAGGCTCGGCGCTAAGAAAATCCTTAAAAATCTTTATTTTTCACCGCAATTGACATCATACAGGAAAACGTCACTTCCGGTTTCGAAAATTTCACTTTTCAACCGGAAGTGACGTCATATCGGATTTACATCCCTCACGGTCTCGAATATTCATTTTGCGACGAGGTAACATTTTGTCACTTCCGGTCCGCCCGACAAATGAGATTTACAAACCGGAAGTGACGTATTTCGGGTGTGACGTTTGACGATACCTTATCGTCGTGGAGCTTAGTGCAGAGCTGACTGGTTGGTAAGATGTTAAATGTTTCCCGGTGTAGACTTTTCGTCTACAGCTGTCACGGTGCCAACTTTTTCGGTGTTCATTTGATATACGACTGAGTCTACAAAAGCGTGCACAAAATTACCGAATCCTCCTGTCAGATTGTGGTTCGTCTTCATCCACCCTGGCGCACTCCACGCGGCAGACACGAATCTCAAATCAGGATTAAGTTCTCGTGCTTTTTGCATAAAGGGAATCTTGTATGCGAAATCCTCAAACGCGAGTTCGAATTTTTCCAGCCCATCATCACCCGGGTTGTCGTCGTAGCTGTACATTCTTGTGGAAAAGTCAGTTCCGCCTGCTGGCACCCGACCGAGAGAATACCGACTGCCGTTAACGCCGAAATACGTTCTGAAAACGACAAAGAACGGTGAAGTGTTCTCACGACCGATGGCGCATCATGCAGATTCCCTTTGTCGCCGAGCTATCCGAACTACAGATGTGCACCGAATTTATGACACGTCACTTTTTGGTCCTGTGACCGTCACGTGACCGCCACATGATTGACCAAAAAATTACCAAAAAATGACTGTGAAAAAAAAATGACAAAAAATCACTCACAAAGATACTCACTCGATTATCTGAGCTTGAGCTCCGTCGCTAAGTGTCTTCAAGTTGATGCCCGCCGCGTCTGTGAAAGCTCCGCCGAATCCATGGATCGTCTGGTACGTGTTGAGGGAATTGAGACTCAAGAGTACAGTGTTTACATCGTTATCGTCACTCGTGCCGTTCTGGATGAGGCCGGTCTGTTGACTCATGCGTTTGCCATCCTTGTTGGATTCGTAGCTTTGATAGAAACCCTTCGCAGGAACATTGACGGCAGCCGAGTCGCAGTAAGTCGCGTTGCATACGCACACGTTACTATTGTAACCGAAGTTACGTGGCACGCAAGGCTCGGCGTCGCCTGACGAACAAAACAATCGAAAGCAATTAATGGCACATTCGCGATTATCGCCCTCTCGTGTAAGAAGATTTTCAAGAATACTGACTTCACGGTTTCGATTATTTCGATACATTTATCTCGATCATTCCAGAGTCGTGTTTCTTTTTTAAGGAGGGGAATATAAAAAGCAGAGACTTTGGTACTGACCGACAGCGAGAAGAGCAACGATCAGGACGACCAAAGCGTTCCTCGTTGTTGACATCCACGACATTGTCGACGGTCAGTAACGTCCGCAATGTCTGCAAAGAAGTTTTTCGCTGTAAAATTTTTTGGCTTTCACGAAAGTATGCTAAAGATGCATAGGAAAAGAACGAATAGGGGATAACGTCACCGTGCTGCGTATAATGTCTCGCCTTAGGGTACAGAACTATTCGGAATTTTCCGTATATACTCTGTACACCGTGCGAACCGTTGCACTTGTTTCGCGACGCTCGTAAAAGCTTATATAACTTTGTGACGAAAAATAGAAGAGCTCGAGAGTTAAGAGGAATTCCATGCTGCACCGTCGTGCATGCCTCCGAAGTGTAGTAGCGTACGTTATGGGTGCCTTGCATCTTGTTGAAACTCGATATATGTATAACAACTATAATAACACGCTGCGACCTTCGCGGGCACCATTGATAAATACCATAAGTTTTGACAAGCCTGATAGTTTCATAATATAGGTGCTTTCGATTTGCCGTTATAATGATGGTGGTGTTATAGTAACGACGAAGCTCAACACGAGCAGTGCTTTAGTTACAATAACGGCGCGCGAGGAAACTTCCCAGACGTGGTTTCGATTTGCCGTTATAACGATGGTATAACAACGCCGTAACTCACATAACAATTACACACATATACGTCGTAAATTAATCGTAAAAAACGGCGGACTTCTTAAGTGTGCTCTGAATTTGTTTCGATATGAACTCTGAATGTCCTCTGAAAGATATCGAATGCGTCGATTTCGGATCACTGGTAGTCATCTCAAACATGTGAACTTACTTAAGTCTTTTCGAGAACCCTTTATACGTATTATACGTATTGCACCGTACTGGATCGATATTGTATTCTGGATCGATATTGTATACTGAATATTCTGGATCGATATTGTATACTGAATATTCTGGATCGATATTGTATTAATATTCTGAATTAATATTGCATGTGCCAATACGTATAGAGAGAGAATCTTTCAAAGGACATTCTGAGTTCATACAGAAGTGAATTCAGAGCACATGTAAGAAGTCTGTCATTTTTGTTGTCTTTCAATTGCTATGTGGGAATGAGTGAGCATGTGTATTATTCGGCCCATATCACTTTCGCCACGAATGGACGAGGTTTCGTTGCGCATGGTGAAAAGTGGTAACGATGATTTGATGTAAAAAATCACTTTAGTTATATTTATTGACACCGAATAATCGTTCCACCATGTATTTAAAAAATGCATCTCAGCTACCTTAAGTTCAAAGTTTTCGCGTCACACGGATATCCCGTTCGGAGCTCCAAAAAATCCTATTCTTGAGAAAGAATTCTATTCGCACAAACGTTACAAACCAGAGCACGTAGAGGGTTCCGACTTACTGTAAAATCGTGGATGATCTCGTTGTCGAGGATTGAAAAGAAGAGCCGTTAATGTCGCTGGGCTCCGATTGTCACACTCTTTTAAAGTGACGGTGTCGAAACCTGAAGGAGCCACTTTAACTCGTTCTGCAGTGTCACGGGCCCGGATTGGGAGGGGGGGACAAATTTAATCGTCGCCACTCCACGCGCACATCAGCTAGCAATATAGATTAACCGAGAAAGGCGAAACGACCCGGTACTGACCGTGTCTCCCAAATCCGACCGAAGTCCTACACCGATAATTGTGGCCGGTTCAGATTTTGGTTGTTTTTGTTTAATTTTTAATAAAAAAATGGGTACTATAACAGACCCTCAGTAATTCGTGCAGCGAGTT
The DNA here is from genome assembly GCA_030522665.1 of Ichneumoninae sp. A BG-2022a. NCBI lineage: Eukaryota > Metazoa > Arthropoda > Insecta > Hymenoptera > Ichneumonidae > Ichneumoninae sp. A BG-2022a. The sequence goes on along the minus strand of JAPYZC010003604.1, from coordinate 29,431 downwards.
ATTAAATTTGATAATATGACATTATCAATGAAGCGATGTGAATTTATACTTTGATATAAGTCTCATAAATTTATTATTCGGACGGGTGTTCTTAAATAGCTTAGTATCAAAGATTAAAGAAAATGTTCACACTCACTAACGCGCACGATTGGATTTTCCGTCCGCGAAATTAAAAAAACGGAACTGATACGGTTCCGGGAACTGATTCTTCAATGAGAATCAGAATGAATATGTATAGCACATTCGGGGCTACTCGGTGAATTTATCCATGGCTTAACGATTTATTTTATATTTATATTTATGTAGAAATTTATATTCATCTAGATCGGTCAAGGTTACGGGTCGGTGTCGATATAGAATCCATACCATGACAGACGGTCATTACTTCATGAAATGCATGATTTAATTTAACGTTATTAACGAAGTTACATTAGTTTATGATTTGATATAAATGCAATAAATGTCGTTTCTCACTATCTCTGTTTCAGGCAATTGATTTACTGAATCTTTCGAAGTTTTTGTTAATAACGATTATTATTCGGACGGCTGTTCTTTGATTGAGTAGAATCAAAGGATTAAAGAAACTGTATTCATCCGACTGACGCGCACGGTTGAAGTTCGCGTCCACGGAATTGCAAAAGCGGAACTGATATAACTGCGGTAACGGATTCTCCAATCAGAAAGGCCATGAATATGTACAGCACATTCGGGGCTAATCGGTTAATGTATCCATGACGGCACCATTGATTTTTGCCAAATGTATTTATCAATAGGGGAGAGCGGGACAGAACGGCATAATCGGACCGGGGCAGAATGGGACCGGGGCAAAATGGGACAGGATAAAATTACGTGGCTCGAAATGATGGCATTGGGGCAAAACGGGATCGGGGAAAAATGGGACAAGGGGAATTAGGGTGGAGCGAAGTGATGGGATCGGGGCAAAACGCACATTTACATCTGTCGCGTTCACAACTCTACCCTATCTTGAAAAAAAACTTTACCAAAGCCAAGTCGTCAACAACTCTCCCCATAACAACTGAACCGGACTCGAAATAAAACTCTACCGGACTCGAAATATCAGGTCCGATAGAGTTTATGAAGCACGTAGAAGTTGCTGAAAAAGTTAAGTGCTACCGTAAGAAGAAGTGGTCGCAGACACACATTCTTCCCACTCCCATTTCGGCCCAATTCCAGTGTGCCACAAGATTTTTGTCTATCCTATTTTGCTGCGGTCTCGTTATGCGCCAATTCCATCGTTTCGAGCCACGTAATTTTACCCTGTCCCATTTTCCCCGATCCCATTTTGCCCCAATTCCATCGTTGCGAGCCACGTAATTTTACCCCATCGCATTTTGGCCCGGTCCCATTGTGCCTTGGTCCCATTATGCCCCGCTATGCCGTTCTGCCCCGCTCTCCCCTACCGCTTGTTATCTTGAATTACATAAAACATACTAGAGACACCCGTATCGTTGGAAATTCTGTACGGTTTCCTCAAGTTGTCTCACACAATACCGGCTTGATGTCATTTTACAGAACATCTTTTTTACCTTTGTCAAGATACTGTCGTCGATATTTATAGCCGCAGTTTTTAATATATTCTTTCTGTCATTGTGTACTTGCAGCGGTGATTGTTAACATTGAAACCAGTATCGGTGTCGCGGCGGTAAATTTCTGAAGTCTGATATTTTTCGAGCTTGCGACCACGCGTACCCTTCTTCCAGGTTCATTCGGAGTCATTATCGTGGTAATAATATATGCTGAAAATCTCTGCAAATTTTTTCAAAAGTCTCAAAACTTTCTGTGAATATATCACATTTTTTTTCTTGCCTTTTCCGCGAGACTCAAAGTTTTCTGTAACTTCTATAATGCCGTCTTTCATTCGTTCGGGTTTTGCCTCGACCCGCCTGCGATATCGAACACCGGGAAGGATATTTATTACAAACTTAAACAAACAAACAGATTCAACAGAAGGATTTATTTATGAACTTCGTCTTTTCCCAGCCCGTTGGCAGATAAATGGAAGAGTGCAATGGCCAAGGAGGAGAAAAAATCAATGTTATCGATTGAAGTTCCGCCCGGGGGTTGCCGTTACCTACTTCGCTCCCTGTTTACTGTACACATTGTGCTTTCCCTCGCTCACTCCTTCGGACTCCCCGGCATGACCTATCGTTGGCTCGATGTAACAAAAACAATGAGGTATTATCATTGATAACAAGAGTTTGCTTTAGGATAAAGCAGCGAAACCAGAGCTTCGCCGTAGTTTCCACTTCGAAGACAGATAAATGCGAGTGCGAGCGAGGTTGAACTACGTTAATTCATCAGTGTTATAATATACTAATGTGGGATTATGTTGTTATCAGCACCATTATCGTCATTATCCGTTATCCATGTATGACGCGTAATCGAGGTATTGTGACCGGAGATGATTTACATAGCTTTGTTTCACGAGGACAAAAGCTTGCACCGAAGAGAATAATTAGACAAGTATTTTTCGATTATACAATTTTTCGCAAAACTGATACTTTTTTCAAAATGCTGCGGCTACTCGTTTCGAAGACCGGACGTAAGTTTTTGTTTTGAAAATCGCACTTTTAAACCGGAAGTGACGTCGAAACGAAACTTTGAATAAATTGCATTGCTACATCACTTCTGGTTCTACGTTTCCGGCCGGAAGTGACGTCATAGAGACGATACGTCACTTTCGGTTTGAAAATTTCATTTTTCGACAGGAAGAGACATGCTCCCGATAATATGTAACTTATATATAACTAATATATAATAAGTAACCTATAAAACTGGTCAGTTCCGGCTTTCAAATCTCATTGTTCGACCGGAAGTGATGACCGGTCGGAAAATGCGTTTTTGCCGATGGGTAAATCTCACCTGGGATATTACCCCGTTATTATTTTCGTCCGTCTTTCAAAAAGGTCCGCTCCAACCCGTCCGGTCCAACCCGCATTGGCGTTGTGTGCACCCTGGATTAAGTCGCGCAGTTGGATCTACAAGCAGAAATCCGCGCAACCAGGCACGGCGGATTTTATAACCATGGTTAATACCCACCGGCAGTATTGTAGGAAACAAAGCTGCGGTTGTAGTGCCGCGTTGACTGGGTCGGTAGTGCACTGCATCCTGCAGAAGGGAAATGCATAAGAATCTCCGATTTCGCACTCTCTCGTTTCGCAACTAAAACGTGCTGAGAAACTGGTCCGAATTTAGAGCATTTTTGTAGAATTTTGCACGTTATTTCACCCACCGCCATTCATTAATGTCTGGTCCGTTTTCCTATAGCCGCCCTATTCAGATCGCTCGGGCGCTAAATGAAAGGCATGTTAGGCCTTCATGAACAATCTATACGCTCAATACATACACTGAAGGAAGGATCTAGTAAATATGACTATATCGCTTGAGAGATATTACCATAGTAGATAGTAGTAGAAAACTAGGGCGCCACCTGTAGTACGAAGTGCCGGATTTATCAGAATTATTCGTAGACATTATAGTAAAAATTCTTGGAAAACTCGAGACTTTCCGCCATAGGTGGCGCCCTAGTGCCGTACTACCATGTGCTATGGTAATTTTTCTTAGACAATCGGTAGTTTTCACTAGATCCTTCTCCCAGTGTACATCATCTTCTTTTACGATCCCAAAGAAAGGTTCCCCGTAGCCTTATGCCTTCGCAAAAGCAGCACTTTTGATTCCAGCATGACGTGGATGAGGATGGAAAAATTTAATATTCGAAAGAATCCGGCGAGATGCGCCTCGTGATGTTGTAGATTTTTAATAACACCCTTCCACCATCCTCCCGACGACTGACGTTGAAAAATCACTGGAGATCGTTGGACGTGACCGTTTCCACGGTTCACGAAGTGGTCCAAGCTCCGGAGAAAGTGAATTGGTGTAAGTTGCAACCGGAAGATGGTCCATGTATAAAAGGTACCTTAACGGATGGCAGCTTGAGGCAGGCATTGCGATGTAACGTTGCGGGTTCAACGGATCTTCCTTAGGCATGCCAGACATTCGGCGCCTCGGTATTGCCCGATAAATGGTTCCGATACCACAGGATAACAGCGGAGAATATCCTACGGGTATTGTAAATCAAGGTGGGTAAGCACCCTCTTAGCTCCGGCGCGTTCCGATATCTATAAAGGCCTTACAGCGCTAAACAGCAGTCGAATCGGCAAACAGAGAAGTAGAGATTAGCATACCGTGAAACTGTGAACGGGGATGAATCGGCAGGGGGGTTGAGAACTTGCTCGTTTTCCCAGTGATCTCTGGAGATTGGCGTGTTGCTGGTGTGAGGATTTTCGGAAAGTGGGTCAAATCAAGTTTGGGATTAACCGTGGTTTGGGGGGGCGAAAGCCACAGCGGAGAATAACTAAATCGAATGTTGTCTGACTCGAGTGTTGGAGGGTGTCGTTCGGGCTGTGTGCAATTCAATGGAGCCTTTCTGGCGGTGGGCTTTGTGTCTTGCACCCCAAACAATAAATAGTCCCATCCACAGGCATACGCGATACAAGCTGTGCTGTTTACCCGATATCTTTCTACCATTCGGTGCGATCAATTTTATTCCGGTACACTGCGTCGGGAAGAAGTCACCGAGGATTCGAGAGTCTTCGGATCGGAAGCTACATAGCAGATAGTGCATACATCGAAGAGGAACTCGGAGCAGACACGTCTTCCTTCCCGGCATACCCTCGGAGTTGCAACATCGTGGTGCTTCCACAAGCTCTTGATGTTTCTGGAGTACGTCCTGGAGATCCTCGTTCAATCTTCCCTCGTCTTGGCCTCGTCCCGTAACGAGGACGATGTTTGACTTATGGAAACCCCGCATAGCGTCATGGCTGTGGCACTGTGCGTTCCGATTTCAACTGTACAGTAATTGGCGATTCGTCCTTTCGTTTTCACCGTCCCAACGTTAGGCGTTTTTGAATCAGGCCCTTGGCATCGAATTTTGAATAAAACTGATTTGGACAAAATTATAGTTTTACGCTGGAATGCAAGTGCCTAATATCCGTAACTTTGTGTCGGTTGGTTCAGAGATACTGCCGACTGTTGGGCTGCCGATCACTGTGTCGTTAGCGCTGAACAAATTTGTACACACATACGTGAGGCTCCGGGACACACACCCAGCGCCAAACATTCGGGGATGGCGAAGTTGATTAATGGACGAGGGGCTTTCCAGTTCAGAAGACGCTGCCGACGGGACTCTCACCCTGTTCCATCCCCGACAACGTTACGTTCCCATCTCTCATTAGCGTCTTTGACTTTGGGCTCACATTCTTTGCTCACGGTTTTATATAACTTTATCTGGCAGCAAGTGGAGGAGGAGAATCGGACAAATCGAAGCTCCGACGCTCGGGCCTGGAAGCCAAAGGAAACATGGGGCGCGAGACTCGGCGAACGTGTCTTTGGCCACATTCCAAGTTTCCCTAACCACCGGCATAATCCGCGGAATTAGCGTTCATCAATAGACTGCTTTCGGTGCTGATGATGCTAGATTGCAGGTTTGCTCGCTGATGTGGAATTACACACCATTCACCAGATATTCGACACAGTGTCGCAAACATTTACACGAGCGTTGTAGACGGGCAAGCATCGCATGCTCTACGGGAAGTTCCGCTTCGGCGACAAGTACTGCGTCACTCGTAATGTGTACACTCGACATGTTGACGCTTACATGCTGGATTCGTTAGAGCAAACATCGACATTGGGAGGCGGAGTTACACTAGGGATATTAGGTGAATTACCGACACAGCTCGGGCTCAAACAGCCGATAAACAAATAAAACAGTAGGCGATGGAACTACGAGAGAACTGTCATCATGGGATTAGTTTAGAAAAAGTGTTTAAAATACTCAGTTACTAAATTCCCATTTGGTCTGAGGTCCATTAGCGCAACCGTTTTTTGTTATCGGTGGACCATTTTAACGGATGAACTGTGCCAGTTTTTTTTGTTGCATTTTCCCCGTTCTCAGGCGTTCCGCGAATACAGGATCGGCCCGGGTCAGGATCCAGTCGCCAGTATTTTTGTTATTTTCATTTTGTTATAATTCTTTTCTGGTGTATGTGCCTAGAGGACCTCTGGTCCTACCGTACGAATCAATCACTATTACCTACTACCTATTACCCCTTGTGGCCGCATCCGGCTTCCCCTTCTACATCGCTTTTGCCATGACAATTTCTGCCATGAGCCGGTCTCAGGTTCGATTCCTGGTATCGGAGCTTCGTCCCGTCCATATTTAACTGGAAATCGAAACGTCAGCCTCCCGAGGCTGACCACTCAACCACCGTACCAGATTCGTCGTTGGATCAATGACGCTGATCTTTAGGGTCTCCCGATTTGAGTGCAATTTGGATTACGACTACTTTTCGATATCTCGAATTAAGTTCAATCCACCGAACAGCGATCAATCGTCGCAGTAGATCGCCGATTGTAATCAGGAAAATTTTGAAAACCATCCTTCAGTCTGGCAATTGGTTGCCATGGTGGTGGTTGATGATTTGGGTCAAACGGAACTCGGTATAGTGAGCTTCCTTTACCTTTTTATTTATACTCTCTGTGGGCGCTGTTACGGAACGGACTCGCGGTGCTATATGAGTAAATAAAAAATAATGTCTAGCACAAAGCGGCCAGCAGAGAAACCGTACGAGTGGAAGGAAGGGCGTTCTTTAGCACTTTAAAGTTACCGCGAGGTCTATGTGCTCTGGCGTTCGTAAGAATAAGTGCCACTTTACTCGGGGCGCAGTGAAATTAAATTCAACCAAGATAAATGGGAGCGCTAAGCCAGCCGGGCGCGAACATGTGAAATGTAAATTAGTTCGAATTAAAGCGCGGAAACGATCCGGCGCGGAGGCAAAAGGGGGTGGCGCAGCACCAATTTAATATATATAAATATGGTCCCGTACAATCTATGTGCGCAACCGAACAGCCCGCCACTCCGAACGTTGAGGTCTCAACTGCAATGCAACCGCGCCGGTTAGTTGACGAGTTCCGTTACGCCGTGTTCATTAATGATGTTACTTTTCACCGAGCAACCTGGTCCGGATGACGGGGCATTAATTTAATCAGTGCGATTAAAGCCGGTCAAAGGAATCGCTAAATTCATCGCGCTTTCCGGCAGAGTGTGGCTGAGTTGACGCGGTTGCTCCTTCAAATGTGTGACTCATCAAAAAAAATGTTTATTACTCCGCTGACCCGACATTTTCCCTTCCACTGTAAGCCTCTTGTGGGAGATTTCCGGAAAACCGTTCTCTCCCTCACCTTTGTCACAATTAAAAAGGACGCATAATTCATGACCCCACAACGAGAGCAGGAAATTGTTGCGGGCTTTGTCGTATTCTCGGGTCCCGGGTGTACAATCTCTGATTTTCGTACCCCTTGGCGAGCAGCTGCTGCCTCTGTCGCTGCTACTCGAGCGAACGACCTGCCTCGCCCCGCAGACTTTCTAACGAGTTGCATAACCGTGCGAGTGTATACTGTCCGGCTACGAAGAGGGAGGCGAAGAGGCAGGAACAAACACCGCGACACGCCAGAACCAGCAGCGAGTTTTATAAAAATGAAAAAAGAAGAGGACGAAAAAGTATATGAAATTACAAAAAATAAACGGAAAGGGGGGGGGGGGAATAAATAAAAGGAAGAGCAGCGCAGAGGGCGCATGAAAGCTTTTTTCGCGGAAGGTGGAAAGGAAGGAGCCTGCGAGGAAGTGTATAACGAATTTAACTGGCCTCCCAACGACCGAGAAATTGCAACGCGAAAACCGACGAAAAGGCTGACCAGTGGTCACGGAGCTCTCAGGTTAAAGCCCTCTAGGATGTCCCACGGTCCGAGGGTACTCTCGTCACTGCATTAAAGTCGGACTGCCGAGCCATTTAGGGGCGTGAGAAGATATTACTCGAGTTCATTCCCAACCGAGATGGGAAGAAGTGGAAGATGGCAAAAGTACCAAGAACCAAGAATAACGAGCGTCCGTAACGTCGAATCTGTTCCGGCGTCATTCCCTCCGGAGGAGTGACGAAAAAGTCACCAGTTACACATGGCGTTTATATCTCCGTATTGGTGATGTAGGGTAGACTGGGGCTAGTCGGAACAAGGGGCGAGATGGACCAGTCGCAGTAAACGAAAGATATTTCACGCAGTGCGAATGACACTCTCAGGAATCACTGATGGTAGTATGTAGGGGAGAGCGGGGCTTTTGGATCGGACAAGGTGGCAAAACTGGGCAGAAAAGCCTGATGTATCCGATAGGGCGAATTCGGGCATCCAAAAATTATTGGAAAATGACGTTTTGCAGAAAAACCCCGTTTTCCCCCTTGCCCCATTTTGCCCCGCTCTACCCTACTCTGATTTCATAGAGTACCATAAGAACTATGAGGAAGATCTTCCTTTTGCTACGTCCGTTCCAAGTTGTCACGTGTTTAGACCAGACCCGGTCTACATTTCTCCCGACTACCAACAGCGAACATATTTTCGAACAACCTTCTGGAACTCGACCAATGGAAAAACCTGGAAATGTCGTAGATGTGGAAAGTCTCGATTTTACGAAAATGAACTGCAGAGTGATATTGGCAGTCCGGGCAAGTTGGAACACGGGGCAAGTTGGACCAGACGCAGTAAAAGGAAGAGATTCCACGCAGTGTGAATGGTACTCTGATAAATTACTGATAGTAGTATGTACTCTAATTTCATAGAGTAGCATAAGAACTTCGAGGAATGAACTGGACAGTAGTGGGTAGCCTGGGGCAAGTCGGAACACGGGGCAAGTTGGACCAGACGCAGTAAAAGGAAGAAATTCCGTGTGAATGGTACTCTCAGAAATAACTGATCGTACTATGCACTCAAATTTCATAGAGCATCATACTCACTGCGTCGAATCTCCTCCAACTTGTCCCGTGTTTCGACTAGCCCCGATCTACCCTGCATTACATTCGACTCGGAAGAGCGGAACGAAACAGCGAACATATTTTCCCAACAACCTCCTGAAACTCCACCGTACAAAAAACCCGGAAACATAGTGGATGTGAAAAGTCTCGATTGTACGAGAATCAACCGCAGGAAGCGAATCCGATAGCACGCGAGAGAACTCGACTCGAGCACCGAGGCCAGCAGCGACATTCAACGACGTGCAATGCAGAGACATGTGCATCCAATTAGTCCACGCATTCGGGGCACGAGGGTGATGAGAAACAATGAACATGCGTGCGCAAGGATAATCCCGTTTTCCTCCCCAAAGAGGATCGTAGTTAGGGTCGTTCTTATTGCGGCCACATTGTCTCATGAAGTGGGCGTTGGGTGGAGTAGCTTTGCAATGTTGCCTCGAAACGGGACGCGCGGCCGGGGTGTGGAAAATCATGGTCCTATAAGGCCAGGAACCCCGCTTCGACTCTCACCCCGTTAACCAACTTTGGCCTCGTACGAGGCTCGCTGCGGAATGAGACATTAAACGTAACAACGAAGATTCAACCCTGGCCCAATCCTCCACCTCGTTACTTATTCCACGCATACGTAACTATGTTCGGGGAAAACGGAAGGTGAGCAAACGTCGACCGCGACGAGGAGCGAGTTGAATAGAAGCGAAGTGTTCTGCTGAAGAGGGAACAAGACGAGGGTATGGAAAGGGGGGATGAACGGGGGGGGGGGGGGGGTGAGCCAAAGCGGGACCAAAGCGAAAGATGCTGCGGATGAGAGACTCGCCGCCATTCTGTTCTCCACTTCTGCCGGCTACGCCGACTGCACCGCCGCGACTCCGTCAAAGCCGGCACCGAAACTCCCCGCAAAACCGGCAACAACATACGTTTCCAGCGCGACAAGAGACCGAGCGAAGTAGGAAAAGGAAACTATGCAAGCCGGGTCAAATTAATTTACCCGACGCCACGCCACTCGACTTTACGCTGCGGCTACGGTGACGCCCGGTGGACGGAATGAATTTCGGCTCCGAGAGTCACGTAGCTATACCGGCTCTGTAGCGGAAGATACGTAATTAGATTTATTATAGGCGGCCACAATGTCGCCGGTGCGTGTCGCTCACCCACGCTCGCCTCCGTCTCATGGGAATCCGAAATCTCGTCTCGTTTTGTTGGAAGTTTGGATCCGTTGTTTTACAGCTCACACAAGAAAAGAGACAGGATAGATTGCGTTAGAAAGCTATCCGACAATACCATGTGTGGCGGACAGAAACGTGAGACGAGGACCGTAATGGTACCTTTACCTTTGACATTAGAACAATTTTTTGCGCACAAATTCATTGTCTTTTTGTTATTTTCACCATGTTTTTATTTTTTATGAATATTGAAAAAAATAATATCTAGGATAAAAGTGGGGAATATGGCCCGGTTCGTATATCATTGATTTACGTGTTAATCGAGGTGGGCCATATTCACCACTTTTGCCCTAGATATTCTGTTATCAAGTTCACCTTCGTTATCTCAGCGACTAGAAAAACTTTGCGCACAAATTCATTGCCGTTCTGTTATTTTCACTATGTTTTTATTTTTATTTATTTTTATTGATTTTTTATGTATATTTAAAAAAATAATATCTAGAAATATTCTGTTATGAAGAGTTCACCTTCGTTATCTCTGCCACAAGAAAAACTTTGCGCAAACGCAAACGAACATCCGCACGATCGATCTCCCCGCAAACTCATTGTCTTTTTCTTATTTTCATCGTAGTTTCTTTGCATTTCTTATTTTTTAAAAAAATTTAAAAACAGAGTATCTGGATTTTCTTTCATCAAGAGCCCACCTTCGTCAATGGGGCATTCTCTTGGAGGGCTTGTAAAAAAAACTTTCAAAGATTTTAGTGCTTGAAATTCATCGAGTCTCGAAACTCCTCGAGGGCCCGTTGAACGAGTTCGAGGGATAACCGTTTGCACCAGTGAATCCATTGAGGGAAGAAAATCAGTACGGATATAACGATTCGCCAGTTTATCTTCTGTACGAATTCCGGCGGCGTATTTGGAGGGATCACGGATGATAGCTTCGCGTCAGAAGATTCGCCGGCTAATTGGTAATCAAGGGGATAGGACTGACCCCGTTTTCGCGGCTTCCCATCGGAACATCGCCGCGCCGATGTGTGTTATTATCAGTCGGTGTGTGTCGTGCATGTACGGCGAGTTCAGTTTGTTTTTCACTCGGTGCCAGGAAACCTCGGAACTCTTTATATGATACATGCCCCGGAGGCCTCTAATGAAAATGGCGGTTTACCAAGCGGGCCACATACCGAGGTTCTATCTCGAAGTCTTTAACTAACGGCCCGACGAAATATTAAAATAGCGAGGCACGTACTCCGCCCCCGGCGGAGTTAGTTTCTCCTCATGATACGCTATATCGCTCTTATACCCCGCTACACGGAATTTCGTACAACATGCATAGACGGAATAAATTCATCCCCTTGGCTTGTCCGACGCTCTCGGCCCTCCCTCGTTCGACATACTTTCGTGATTTCACCGGCAAAAAAGTTTTTTCATAAAAAAAAATAAAAAATAAAAAACAAATCGTACGTTCCGGTTAAGTGTAACTATCATCGCGTGTACGCGGGACATAACAGGCCAAATCAACCCAGTCGCAATTTTTTTTTTCCTTCCTCCAAGTACGCCGCGGACAGCACTTGACACCGAATTTCGAAATTTTATTTTTTCGGCGAAATTAATTGCGTCCAGTGAAATACATGAAAAAACTTCAATTCTTATTCTGAAATTTGGGTTTTTCTTTTACGTATTTTGCGTATTTTATTTAAGAAGACATGAAAGTTCTTTTTCTCTATAAAAGTTTTCGAGTGTTAAAGAAATTTACTAAAAATACGACAAATTTCAATTTCTTGTATTATTAAAGAGCCGATTTGCTTCCGGCCGGAATGTCGGAAAAATCTAGGTGTCCCCCTTGAGTCGATCACGTCTTGCCAAATAGGCAAAACGGGGTTTTTGGGCAAAACGTCATTTTCCAATAATTTTTGGATGCCCGAATTCGCCCTATCGGATACATCAGGCTTTTCTGCCCAGTTTTGCTACCTTGTCCGATCCAAAAATGATTGGAAAATTTAGTTTCGCCCCGTTGGCCCATTTTGACCCGTTTTCCCCTATTTAAAAAAAAATTGTAATTTTATTTTTAGTTCTACAAAACTTTTCCATTGTCAACCAAATTTTAAAGAATGTGCAATTTTCGTATTTTCAAAGGTTCACTGCCCGATGGAATATCGGGAAAACGCAGGTCTCGGCCGCACGTTTTCGAGAAGAGTTTCGTGAGTGGATATCGTCCCGGCTATGAATAGAGGGGCGATTCGCGGTATCCGCGAGGACGGGAGTTTGGATAACGGTGCGAGCTTGCGCCCAGCACCTCCGGAAACTGTAATGTTAAACCGCTACTGCTTTAACTGTTACAGCAGTGCTACGGTCGGCGGCGATATACGTGTTCGAAGGACGTATGATGCCGCACCTGCGGTACGTGTAGACTTATGGAGACCGATCTGTTACCCGTGGGCCGACAAGCGAAATAGATAGAGGCGTTCAGCGATCCCCCTCCCCCCCCCCCCCCCCGCCCACCCTGCGAATCTCGCCCCCTCGGACGTGCTATACCGTACCGAGGAAAACATGTCGTTGCGGTCGTAGTCGTGGTGGTTTTCGCGTACGCAGATTCAACGGGGATAACGCCTCGGTGGCTCGTCCACCACGATGGACTGTGAAAGAGCACCCGATAAATATTGACGTACCGCAACGTCATCGCACCGTTTTCGCACCGAGCGATTTATCATAATTTTCACCCACGACCCTCAACAACCGGCGCCGATTTTTTATTCCATGGTGAGAATTAAGAAAATTTGCAACTTATGGAGATAGTTTATTTAAAACATTTTTTTTAGGCCAATTAGAATTTTCTTTCCGTGCACTGAAAAAAAATATCATTGATTCACTTGCGGGCTGCCATGGACATACGCTGTTCTTTCAAGTCTATTTTGCTTAACGATGCATGATAATGAAACTATTACATATATAATTAATTTCTCATAAATTTCAAAGACATTGGTTCATTTTGATATATAATTGTTAGAATGAAAATAATAATTACACTGACTACATATGTACATATGTCAATGGCAGCCCGCAATTGTTTTTTTTTTGGTGAGCAGTCGACTTTTTAACCACATTTCGGACGTAATGTAAAAGCTGTATACTTGCAAGTAACACGAAGGCGTAAAATGTGCATCCATGATGAGGGCCGAGCCAGGACGTGTTCAAGCTTGTGATGTGTTGCAGTAAATTTTTTAAATTAAAAACAGGAATTTTCAGTGCAATTACATTTTTTTCCTGTCGTCGGTTTTTAAACTATATTTCGGATGTAATGTAAAAGCTGTCTATTTGCAAGTAACATGAGAATCGAGCCAGAACGGGTTCAAAGCTTGTGGTGCGATGCAGTAAATTTCTTGAGTTCGAAAACAAAAATGTTTTCGGTACAATTAGCATTTTTTTTTTCGTGTCGTCGATTTTCAAACTGTATTTTGGATGTGATATCTGTGCATTTGCAAGTAAAAAGCTGTGTATTCACAAGTAACGCGAGTGCGTAAATATGCATACGTCATGAGAATCGAGCCAGAACGGGTACAAAGCATGCGGTGCGTCGCGTGTGCGCTGGAACGTGCGACACACGTCGGTGAATGTGTCAAAGCACGAAGGAAAATCTCCGGGCAGAGGATAGGCGCCAGTTTTGTCTGCGATTTTGTATCCCGAATGCAAGTGGCTCTCCGGTGGATACGCACCGGTCCGTGTGTTCGAGGTGTCCGCTCGTCAAAGAGCTTAAAACGTGAGCGACCATTGCGCGATGAAACAGGCGGTGGACTGAAGCTGTTACATGCACGACATCAAAAGGATGCGCTTCCGTGCACGTTGGCGTAAAATAATTAATTCAGCCTTCGGAAAGAAAACAAAAACGCAACAGAAATTCCCAGAATGAACGTACGTGTAATCGGAAATTACATAATACTTAATAGCAATTTTCAATTGCGATTGAAAATCCGAACGCTGTTGAGTGCATTCGAAAATCCGGCCCACTTTCACCTGCCGATGCTGGCCGAACGCAATAATGCGCTATGCGGAATTTGTCAAGAATTCGTTTGCCGAACGCAGCGGAGTAAAACGGTTCATTCAGCCTTCAGAAAAAAAACCAAAAACGCGCAGTGGAAATTTCTTGAATTGACGATTGTGCAATCGCTAATTACCGACAAAGTGATCGCAATTTTTAACGCCAATAAAAAATTCGAACGCTATGTTCAGTGCATCCATTCGAAAATCCAGTCCAATTTCACCTGACGATGCTGGCCGGACGCAATAATGCGCCATGCGGAATTTGGCAAGAATTCGTTTGCCGAACGCAGCGGAGGAAAACGATTCATTCAGCCTTCAGAACAAAAACCAAAAACGCCCAGTGGAAATTTCTTGAATTGGCGATCGTGTAATCGCTAATTACCGAAAAAGTGATTGCAATTTTTGTTGACTGCATCCATCCGAAAATCCGGTCCACTTTCACCTGACGATGCTGGCCACGCGTAATAATGCGCTATGCGAAATTTGGAAAGAATTCGTTTGGCAAACACTCCGGCTCGCCGGCGGGGCAATCAAGCGCTATTCAACGAAACTCTAATAAAAATAACATACGGGGTCGCCGCGTTTTGAGTACGTCCGCAGGGCGATGTATAAAGGGTCGCGGGTGGTGGCGATTGGGGGAGATTGCAGAGAAACCGAGCAGAGTGCATTTTTTTCCGGTTGCCGTAAACTCGGTGTACCGTGAACATGCTCACGCGACCTTTCCACCCTTGCTTTAGGAAGTACCATTTGGCTATTACATTGGTACCATTGATTCCACAGTTTCGAGGGCGAAACTAAATCTGGTATATGTGACCTCTGTTATCTCGCGTAACAAGCCATCGAATTTGTTTCGTACAACATCGAAACAGTCAGCGGCGGACGATTTGGTTAACTAAGGCCATTCAATGGCACTCGTCGCACAATGTAAACTGACCAAGCAAAAAAGTGTGGATTCGTGTACAGTGTGCACGGGTCGTTGAAGAACGGGTTTTTAGGGGAAATAAAAAATAAACAAAATGTTCTAGCTGCAGCATCGAGTCGCATGGTAGATTCGGAACCACTTCGATGATAACACTCGGAGGCATCTTCGAATGTAGGCCCTAACGGAACTGAGGTGACCATCGGCAGACTTCAATAGACAAATGCACAATGTTCAAAATTGTACCTTGCTATATACTCATATGTAACCTTTATTTTGGCGTCGTTTTTCTGTAATCCTTGCAACCATCGTTGTATAGTCCATTTATTCGATTTGTAGTTGCATGGGGATTACTCGAGTCCATCAAAACAGAGTTGCTTAAGAGCGGGGTAAGGTATTAACATTTTTTTTTTTTGAAATTAAAATTTAAAATTTTTAATTTGACATTAAAAATAATTTTTTTTTGAAATTAATATCTCAAGAATATTGTGTTAAAATTTTAAGTCGATCGGAGCAAAATGAATATATTCACGAAAAAAAAATTGGGTTGCGACGAAATTTGTTGACCAATTTTTTTTTTTTCATCAATTTGTTAATAACATTTCGGAATTATTATTATGCAAAATTAATCTTTTACGTACCTTTACTATGCATGAATTTTTTCAGATTTGTATACAATCGAGAAGTGTTCTCAAACTTATGTGAAATGAGCGCTAAGCGACCAAACTCTTCGCGTTTTTCAAAGCGTTTTTCTGAAACTCGTCATATTTGAAGTCCGTGTTCACGATAACTAAAAATCTACTGGACCAATCGTCGTTTTGAAATTTTGCACAGTACTTCTTCACATAATTCACCAGGTATTGTCGAGAGGTTTTTTGTTTTTTTTTAAAAGTAATTCAGCGCCGTCTACCGGCCAGCTCCGACCCAACTTGCACACTGTTCTTTGCATGTATACGCAATACACACTCGTCCGGTGAGCTTGTGTAGGTTAATAATTTTTTTTCTGTGTACATTTGAAGGTGACACAAACACTCGGTCAGGTTGTCGATTATCCCAGCGGCTTGTTGGCGTTTCCCGACGGACCAACGTAACTAAGCAATTCCATTAAATCGCTTTGTTGTCGCGGAGCCAAATTTAATTTCGCTGGAAGATAATCTGTTGATCGTCCTTACGCGAAATGAAATAACAGCGCTCGACAGGACTATACCGCTCACATTGTTGCCACGCCAGAAAGGTAGAGAGATCACGCAACCGTTGTGTAACGTTCCCGTTTCACGGTAATGAAAAAAGTTGTCCGTTATACTATACAAGTTACGAAATAATGCCAAGTGGTGAGACCGGTTATTGAAACGCTCGGTCTGATTCCTTCCTCTCATCGTCCTCCAGTCAGCTCCGTTAATCCTCCCGCTGCCCCCTAAACCCATCTATTCAAGTCCGCACGAGATCATCCTCTTCCGTGGGTTGTCCGGGTGTAAATATCGTCGAAGCGAATCCTTCCCTTACCGTTGGAAAATGAGTGTCGCTGGAGATACAGCTGGGATCCTGTCAAGTATCTTGCAGGACGGTATTTTCGGAACTTTCATCAAAGGTTAACGTGGAGTTTTATAGAGCAAAGTCCACGCCGGCGAGGAACCTTAGCGACCGAGGAACCGAGTTGCCTCCGAAGTTTTCAATTTAGCGAGCGCTTTTGCAACGGGGACACGTTGATTGTGGCACTCGGCGACGAATCTGTATTACGAAGTCGACAGCAAGATCGTCGCCGATAGTTGATTGTGTTCAAACTTTAACAATCGACCTTTCAGGTATCGCGACCATTTCGTGCTGCCCAATCGCCCAAAGCCTATTGCACAATTAAGGTGATGTGACACACACGTAACAATGCTCCGATGGTAACAAATCGCTTTCCCTATTTTATCCGTGATGGTTGATTCTTTAGGTTTTTGTAGGCAATAGATATAAGTATGAAAACCTAATTTGCTTTTGCTCGTCGGATCAATCGTTTTGGAGAAAATAGGGAAGGCGATTTGTTACCCACTGAGTCTGTGCCACATGTCCTTAAGACCATATGAAAGACCCCCCTCCCCGTCCATCCCGGGCGCAGTCGGTATCAAAATCTGTAATCAACTTTTCTCACTAGATCTCTCATATACGGTCAAAAGAAAAGTCTCATGGGAAGCCGAAATTATATCCTCTTCCGATGAGACTTTTCTTTTGACCGTATATGCCAGAATCCATGAGGAAAGTTGATTACAGTTTTTATTACCGACCGCGGTATTGCACATGCTCTTAAAGGCGGTCCCGGTGCCGGAAGAATAATTTTTTCGATCCAGCCCCAGCGCCACTCGCGGATTTTCCGAGTACCAACGACGCATGGATGAGCACCGTCGGAGATCGCTGACCGCAAGCGCTGCACAATTCTAACCTATACATTATTTCACGCCTTTGTAAGGCTTTCGAATCGTTGAGATGCTCCGCCCCCCGTTGCGGAAATACAGACGTCGAGTTACACTCGACGCGAGAGAAGGTTTACAGTTCGGAGATTTTTTAAATTTACATTTTCATAAACTTTCTCCACTTTCGCGTAAGTTCGTTCTAGCGCAGTTCTCGTCATTGCCGTGGGCGAAGTTTTCAGTTGTTACTGGATATGTAATTGGTTATGAGCTTATAACGATGGGGCTGCCGTTACTTTTGCTTGTGCTCCGAAAAGCTCGAGAATGAGGGGGGAAAAAAACACGACGGCAAACCATTATTCAACTCTCGGGCGCCCAAGACAGATCGTGAAACATAGTGTCATTAAGGAAACTCTAACTTTTTACGAGCTCGACCGTGCGAGAATTCGCTTCGCCGGGCGTAGCTAAAAACTTTTTTCTCCCCCCCCCCCCCATTACAACGTACTCATGGTCTATGCAAGCTTCAAACATAGCTTGTTCCGTTCCAGACTCTGCTACTAACGTATGCAGCGAGCTTTGCACAAAGAGAAATATGGCGAAAACAGCCGAAAGCGAACACGCGACGCGAGCGCATGCGCGGAGACTCTGGCAATGACGGAAGAATTATACAGTGTACGCCGATGAGAAGAAAAACAACTCACCGCGTTGTGTTGTTTTCGCAGTTGGAGAAATGTTGCCCCAACTGCGTCCGTTTCGTGGCGCTTGTCTGTCAGGGCGTTAATGACAGAGTAAAATTGCTTCACCAGTGCGCTTTGATCCTTCTGTGATAAAGCAGCGACCTATCGCCTGTTGAAGCCACACTTCGCAGTCTCGCGCAGGTTCCTACCTTACCGACCCGTCGGCCACTCCGCAGGTAATCCGTTCATGACAATTTCGTCGTTGAGACTTCCCAGTTTCCGTTATCGAGTCTTTTTATTGTGTTCTTTTCGATGTTGTGAAGAGCTCCCTGGTGTTTTTTACAGGGTTTAAGGTTTGTCTTCCACAATCCGGGGTTTTCAAGTTTTCACGAAAATAAGGCTTCCCCGACGAGGTAGCTGTCGACACACAACCCGAGAGACTTGTTCAATTCGGCGCAGTCCCCAGACGAAGCGGATCGCCGGTGCTGAGTTAAGCGCGACGGAAGTGCATCCTCGAGAAAAACACCGTCGAGTCAGCTGTGCGGGCCGCCATCGGCGGAACTGCGCAGACTCAGAGAGAGACCGAAGAGACCGCATCGGACGGTAAGACTCACCGACGTCCTACCAACACATACGCCCAGCCCGCAGGGCCGTAGCGACCGAACACGAGGACACATTTTAACATTTATCTACGGGTCTCTAATTCTTACTCCTGGAAGCCTTGAAGTGAGAAATGAAACTGCATTAAGAACCTGCAGAGATTCGATGTCGAATGCGAATGAACCGAATAATGTTCTGAAACAAAAGCGTCACCGGGTTGCCCTTTAAGCCCTCGCGGACCGAACAAACCATAAAACTTTGGGTTGGACTTGCGTTGTTTTCTAGCAACCCAACTCAACCAGTCAATTTGTGCGTCAAAGCAACTCTGATTCCAACTTTCAGGAAGTTGGGTTTTGGTTAATGTTTCACAATCAACGGTGAAGCGAACCGTTAGGTCAGCTATATGTCGAATAGAACGTTGGTTTGCAGATGCGCTTTGGCAAAACAAACCAATTTCCGCCTCTATGTCGTGATCGCCGATAACTCTTGGCTCAGTGTTGGTTTTAGGAAAATCCAACCAACCTCCCATTCGACACATATACTGGTGGGTTTTCTTTTAAACATCGAACTATCAACTTTTCAAACGCCGAAACCAGAGTTGGTTCGGTGTACCAATCGACCGGCTGGTTTCAGGTTGGTCGTATCGCGAGGGAGTGCTCAGCCGCCTGCCGGAGGTGTACATTTACATTGCACTTCGCTGGATGGCAAGCAAAACTCTCGAGAGCAATCGTCGAGTACACCGAGAGAGGACACGTGTAAAGGAAGAGTACGATAATTTACGTGGGAATAAAAAAAAAGTAGCAAATAAAAAGTAATAACTGGCGGCGCAGTGATGAAGGGATTGGGGAAAAGAAAGAATGCGTTATTACGTGCCTACGGTATCTAGTCGCGGCCCTCTCTCCGCCTCGGTAAATATGAATGGTTTTAATATTCCGTAAGCACGAAGCCGCCACTTTTTAAAGTTCATGCATATCCGAGACGTGACTGGAAAATATTAGGGTGGAGGGGGCAGGCGCGAAGGCAGTGCCGCCCACCGGAAGCCAGGTGAGAAAGTGGGCTACTGGTAATACTACCGATGGCGCACGATGCCCCAGGAGCTGGAAAAAGGATAAAAGGGGCCATGTACGTCAAATAAAAACCATCGCCGGAATGGACTTCCTTTCCGACTCTCCCTTATACACACTCGGACAGAACGCTCCCCTGCTACGTTCACTGGACATGCACTTTTTTCACTCACTGGCGCGTAATTGACTATAGACTGTATATACTGTATATTGACTGTAGACTGAATATAGCGTGACATTAATGCCATTTTGCCAAGAGCCTTACCGGTACGTTCGGACATTCATTCGAACGCTGCTTAATGCCATTTTGCCAAGAGCCTTACCGGCACGTTCGGACATTCATTCGAACGCAGCAAATGGATTTGCACGTTGCTTCTTCGCTATGTTGCATACTTCATGAAGCACCCACTGCTGCGAAGTTAAATGTACGTAAAATAAAAACTCGCCGACTCTCTCTCTCGTACATACTCAAACAGAACGCTCCGCAGCTACGTTCACTGGACATGCACTTTTTTCACTCTCGCGTAATTGTCTATAAACTATAGTCATAGCGTGATACGCGGTAAATTTACCGTGTCATTAATCCCATTATACCGAGAGCCTTACCGGCACGTTCGGACATTAATTCAAATGCTGCAAATGGAATTGCACGTTTCTTCTTCGTTATGTTCCATCCCTCATGAAGCATTCGCTGCTGTGAAGTCAAATGTGGGTAAAATAAAGGACCACCGGTATGGACTTCCTTTCCGACTGTCTCTCTTATACACAGTAGGGCAGAACGCTCCACAGCCACGTTCACTGGACATGCACTTTTTTTTGCTGACGCGTAATTGGCTATGGACTGGTCATAGCGTGATCCACGGTAAATTTACCTTGCCATTAATATTATATCAAGAGCCTTACTGGGAAGTTCGGACATTTATTTAAATGCTGCAAATGGATTTGGACGTCGCTTCTTCATTCATGAGGCATTCACTGCTATGAAGTGTAGAGGCAAATAACGACCAGAAAGGACGATGAAGAAAAATGTCCGCCAGCTAATTATTCAGCGTCACATAGGAGCGCTTTATGGTACACGATCGACGGAAAATGTGAGGGTTGGGCTTTGCTCATTAATGTTCAATCACAAATTCTGCGCACAAATTGGGTAATGCAATTTTTTTCTTTAGGTTTAAAATCTCATGTAATTGATGCGCATACGCTGATCTTCGTCACATCCGGTCTTGGTATTTATTTGAATTTCCTAACCATCCACCAAAGCGGTTCGATGGCTCGAAATTCGATAGATTTGTCTCGCGTGTGTGAGCATGTACGATAGCGTTTGGTAATTACTCCGTGCACATGTGCAACAACGTGCCTCAGGATTATATATAATTAATGTAATTACATGATTGTATACGATCATGCGTTCGGGCTTGGAACGTAGGCAAGGCACACGGGAAATTCGCGTCCAAAACGACGTTGGCGATGTTCATTTTTTTTCTTCCTTCGTCACTCTTTTGCCATTTTCACCCTCTCGCCGCTGACGAATATTCCGGGGTTGACGTCGCGTCGTTAACGCGAGCTCGTGCACTTGAAAGACCGAGCTAGCTCATCTACGGAGCGGAAAGCGAGGAAAGGCGGTAACGAAGGCAAAATAAGCGAAAGACACACAATCTCGGTAATGGGCAACCGCAAAAAAAAAAAAAAAAGATAGGAAAAAAGAAATGACGTGAATGCTGAGGTTATAGTATACATGCTGGCGGAAAAGAAAAAGGTCATACAGAAAAAGAAGAAAAAAAATCGTGAAAGATAGAGTTAGCTTCGTCGGCGTCGTCGTCGAGGGTTTCGTCCCCACATCGTGAACGCCCCTCCGGTTTCAGCTCTTCTCCGCCCTATTGTAATTAAAAAGTTGAAGCGTAGACGGAAATTGTTGACTCCGTGGTCCCGGATGCAATTCGTGATCTGGGTGGGTTTGCGGAAAGCGGCAACGAACGCGACCTCGACGACATTCCTTCTCCGTATTTTTTATCTCCCGCTGTCGTCGCCGTCGTCGTCAGGATTATTCTCTAACGAGGTGGAACAAATGATACAAGAATAGCCGCAGGGATGTATTATGATTGAATTTTTCGTTATCGTGCATTTCTGAAAAATAGAAAAGATTTTGCTGTTTTTACTCTTCGAATAGGGGGGAGCAGCGACAACTTCGTCAATTTAGCAATTTCCGGTATGAAGGATCACGACCAATCAAAATCGTTTATTTCATAAACTTTGATAATTTATCTTGAAAACGAAGAATTTGGAAACATATCTGACTGCGTCGATCGATCATTTCAAAACTATTCGTCAATTTCCAATTTGGCAATTACCGGTATAAAATAGCATCACTATTAATCATTAAAATCATTTAATTTATAAGCCTCGATGATTGATCTTGAAAACGATAAATGTAGAAACGTATCTGACTGCGTTGATCGATGGTTTCAAAACCGTCCGTCAATTTTGCAATTACCGACATAAACGATTACGATGAATCGTTTAATGCGTGAACTTCGTTTAATACGTGAACTGCGTTTAATGCGTGAACTTCGATGATTTATCTTGAAAATGATAAATGTAAAAACGTATCTGACTGCGATGAGCGATCATTTCAAACAGTTCGTCAAAAGTTACAGGGGTTTAATTAATTGTCTTTACTCGCATAAAAAAAGCCTCTTCAACAAGTCTCAATTAGTTAGAATTCCTCCTGCTTCGCTACAATTATGCAATTCTCTGGCGACGGGGCAAAAACAGGCATTCCCTTTCCGAACGAGACTCCACGCCTCTCCGATCTCACGGACAAAGCGCCGAAGGGAAGTGGATCCTTGCAGCATCAAAGAGCCGGTCTCCTGATATTCGCGCACATAAATCTGCCCTGTCAATTTGCCTCCGCGACAGTTCTAACGCAATAATTCCGCTGCAGCGATGCGGGACTTTGACTGTAGCGAACGGATTCGACTGAAAAATTTCGACTCAGTGACTACGAGTTTTGTCGGGCGAATTTTTCGCGCGACCGAATAAAGCCCGTAATTGCACGAAAAATAAATGGAAGAGTCGTTCCGCCAGGCTGACGAATTAAATTTATAGCTGTATAAAGACGATACGAGCGAGAGAGCCATCGGAGAGCGGTGAGTTTTGTTTTTTTTTTTTCGATCCTCTTGTGCGGGGCACGGAAGAAGTCATAATACCAGCGTAGAGCTATTTGATCCTCGGAATGGCAAGAAACCCTGCGCGCGGAATAGCGTTTCTTCTCACCAGCGGCAAAGCTAGGACATCACGATAGTGCAACTATCGTGAAACTGTATACATACACTACGGGCGAATGGAGGTTCTTTTCTTGCCGCCCTCCAGTTCTCCTCGCTGGCTCTATCGCTTTTGTTTTTTTTTCCTTCGCCGACTACACCGGTACACACGGTCCCCGCTTCCGGTTGACCGAACCCTCGGAAAACGATGATACTCCCTGCTCTCGCTGGCCACCTCAATCTGTGACTCTCGCTCAGAACAAAAGTACTTTACTCATAAATCAAGCGGAGTCTCTCGAGTCGCCCACTTCCAGTTTCTGTTTCGCAGAGTGTATACCGTCGTAGTTGCGCAAAGAGTTCTTTCCCCGGCGCTCGTCTAGCGTTTTTTTCCGTACCGTCTCCGCGGTTTCGAAGTAAACGGCACTCCTTCCAACTGCCACGGCCATTTTCGTAAGAACGCCGTATCTGTAATGTATTTGTAGCGGTGACATACGTACAGAGTTAGTGGAAAGTCCCCCATCACCTTAAACGTTGATAAGAAAATGTTATATAAAACGGCGAAAACTATGTCGGAACGTAAGTGCAAACATGTTTGATTGGTACGAACGGATCAATCAAACATGTTTGATTGGACCGTGACGGACCAAACAAACATGCAAACATGTTTAATTGGACTCCTGGATAGCCGCTCTTGAAAGTTTATGTCCCGGAAATCCAACTTTCGGTTGGAAAATCTCATTTTTCGACCGGCAGTGACGCCACACCCGAATTACGTCACTTCCGGTTTGGAAATCTAATTTTTCGACCGGCAGGGATGTCATACCGGAAATATGTCACTTCCGGTTTGGGCATCTCATTTTCCGACCGGAAATGCGTCACTTCCGATTTAAAAATCGCATTTTTCTACAGAAACTGATCTCATACCGAAAATGGATCGCTTCCGGTTTGAAAAATCTCATTTTCCGACCGGAAACGTCACTTCCGGTTTAAAAATCTCATCTTTCAATCGGAAATGCCGTCACACCGGAACTGCACTTCCGATATGAAAATTTCATCTTTCGACACTTTAGAGTTGATCGCTTCGGTTGCTTATATTTTAGTTTTCAATTACCATCGCATAAAGTGGCCGAAAATTGTCGTCGCGATTCGTCCGAGAAAATTTTTGCCGGACCGCGAAAGAAATGGCCGGGCCTGCGCACATGTTTTCACGACGTCCCGATGTTTTTTTCCCAAGTCCAGCCGCGAGTTTTATCGTTACTCCGGATTCCACAGCTGTACCTCCTGCGTTTGAAGCGACCTCCCTCCCGCCTCGCTTTGCTCGCCGGACCGGCGAGGGAGTTGCACCCGCTGAAAGCGGCCCAGTTTGACACGCTCGCTCATCGCTCTATATCACTTTCCGGCCGGACGCGATGAGATCCAGCGCGTTTAATGTTCGCGCCTTCCGGCGCCCTCCTCCGTCTCGGCCAGGACTCTCGGGCCATTGTTCGACACTTCGTCGCTCGAATGGGAAAACTTTTTGGCTGAATGGGGGATACTGATGGAATACATCCCCAGACACCAATTTCGAGAAATGGACTGGAGCTTCGACCGTACGTTCTTTAACTGCGTTTACCGGTCCTACCGAAGTTCTAACCCACGGACTCCAGGCTATCGATACTGCGTGAGACATTCCGTTGGCGCTCTTCATCCCCTCGATTTACAGGTACAACCTGAAAAAACAACCAGAAAAAAAAGGTAACAACCAGAAAAAAAATCGTGGGCTGCTCTACAAATTAATCGTAGTGAATGAGATTTATTGCCAAAGTTAATATTTACAGTTGTCTTATTATACTAAATTTTATAGCTAATGATAATTTTTCACCTTGGCAAACGGCCATCGACCTGGGTCCTTCAGCCCGTCAAATTAATATTTATTTCCATTACATAAATATTTATTTGAATTAAACAGTCATTTTTTTATTTTTATAATTTATTTAAATAATTTTCCTTGAAGTTGAGCTTTCCTCATCGTCCGAATGGGTTGTTCGTGGCTGTACGTGACGACCGTCTATCCCGTGTCCCCTTTAACACTTTCTGCTCCGTAACTTAAGAGAAACCTTACATTGTTAACAGAAGATTCATTCCATTTCAATCGGCGAAAAAATAAATTACATATCCTTTACGGGAAAGAAAGAAACGAATCGTGATATGAAAATATTACGATACAATCAATTTTTCCAATATCATCGACGTACTTCCTATTTTACAAAGTGTTATTGAGAAGGGCGTGTAGGAAGACATTCTCGATCCCGGATCGCTCGGTTATCCTGCTGATGTCGGGTCTTCATCCCAAGAAACCGTTCGCAACAACGCGACCCTGTATTGAACACTCGCTCAGCGACCATCTCGTCCGTTCCTCCCTTCTTCCCACTGTTCTATCACCATCAGTTAGTGCCCCTGCTGCTTTCCTTGCTGCGCCAGGATTCGCGTTCCCACCCTTGCAGCGATAAAACGACCCGCTCCCGTTATCAGTTACTATACATCATTTTTTCTATTATATCGACCATTATTTTAGCGCTTAGTCTCCCCCTCCGGGCACCGAAGATAAATAATGACGGGAACGGAAAAAGAACGAAGACACGGGCAATAGCTGATTCTTTATATCTGGTGACGATTCGCAGATGTATCCCGGTTAACACTGCCCCCTGCTGGTGCTGCAGTTAGCACGGTGTTTTACTGCGGCCCTGGAGCCCGGCCATTCCCGTTCTCCATCAACTGGGTATGAGTTAGTGATTTTTTTCCTCACCGTGCCGAGGACTCGACAGTTTGAAAAATGGGTGCCGGAATCCTGGAGGCTGACGCGTCGCTTTCTTTCCACTTTACAGCCCCACACTCGATATACCGATTTTTGTTGTTCCGCAATTCTCGCCGCAGATACGATAAGGCTGTTGCGGAAATTGGCTGAGTGTCGATCTTTCCACTGATTTGCAAACAGTACATTTTTTATCGGCCCGATCGAACTCGCGTTTAGGACTTTCCAAGACCGCTTGGTCGCTCCGGCTCATGTCTTGGTTTTCTCCGATCTGGTACGATGCCCAATCGACAATCTATATACGATATCGATCTCCAATCCAGGTACGATACCCAATCCTCAATCTATATGCGATATCGATCTCCAATCCTTGTACGATGTACGATCGCCAATACATGTACGACGTACGATCTCCAATCCCAGTACGACGTACGATCTCCAATCCATGTACGATGTACGATCGCCAATCCATGCATGACTTACGATCTCCTATCCATGTACGATATACGATCTCCAATCCATGTACGATATACGATCTCCAATCCATGTACGACGTACGATCTCCAATCCATGTACGATTTACGATCTTCTATCCTTGTACCATGTACGATCTCCAATCCATGGACGATGTACGATCTCCAATCCATGTACGATGTACGATCTCCAATCCATGTACGATCGCTCCGGCTCATGCCTTGGTTTTCTCTGATCCGGTACGATGCCTAAGTCACTCGGAAAAGCGTTCTCTATCAACCGCTATAAGTAAGTTATTTTTTTCCTCACCCGCCGTGAACTCGGTGAGGCTTGAAAAATGGGTGACGGAATCCTGGTGGCTGACGCCTCGCTTTCTGTATATTTTACAGCTGCACACTCGATATACCGATTTTTCTTGTCCCACAACTCTCGACGCCGTTGCGATAAGTCTGCTACGGAAACATTGGCCGAGCCTCGGTGTTTCCACCGACTTGCAAATAGTCGGTAAATTTTTTTATCGGCTCGATCGAACTCGCGTTTAGGATTTTCCAAAAACCGTTCGATCGCTCCGACTCGTTCCTTGGTTTTCTCCTATCCGAGGAAGGAGGGCAGAGAGCACGGAGCCGAAGTCCCTCGGAAAAAGTTATGTAACCGCTTCGACGATTCCGGCTGGCTTGCTGCCTCGGTAATAACTTTACTCCCTGCGGGAACTGTCTTCGATCGGGAAATGGCAATACATATAGTGGCTCGAGAGAAAAATACAGCATCGGGGGAGGGGGGAAGGGGGTTCCCACGCGCGATCGACGATGCCGGGAGAAAGGAAAGAACAGACGGAGAGGAGGGTGGAAGAAATATTGATTTCGCTGTTAATGCCGTTCTCCACAAATCCCCCTTAAGACCTTTCCATACGTAACAGGGACAAGGGGAAACGAGCATTTTGGAGCTTTACCTTCCTCGTGAAACAGCTTCCCCCGCTGGAAACTCCCTCGAGTAAGTCGCCGCTCTCTTGAAATTGTAAACGACGAGAAGAAAAATAAGCGTTTTTCAACGATTTTCCACGATTTTAAAGTAAATCGCTAAACCGACAAATTTGATCGCTTTTACTGGAACTCAGTTCTGTATATGTATAGTCTAAGAAATGAGCTGAAGGGACCCGAAACTCTTGACATCCGGAAAATGGGCCCTTAAAAAAAATGCATTAATCAATTTTTGTTTTATGAAAGCATCGATAGTTTTCACGGAGATTCATTAAACTCAACTGCTTCTGAAATTTCACATGTGTATTACAATTTTATAATAAAAGTTTCAATATTTTTGTAAATTTCTGGCAAAAGATTTGTAATTTTTTTAATCTGTTATTTTTATTTTACAAAAAAGTACACTAATGTTTAATTAATGTAAGTAATTACTGGAGCGCCTGAGCGACTCGGGCCCTGGACCTGCGGTTTACCTTTTCGTTTTGTCCGACCTGCGCCTATATAGTACAATATATATATAATACAACATACAATAAATGAGCCGATCGAGGCTCAAAATCCTGACGCCGGAAAATGGGACCGCAAAAAAAAATTAATTAACAATCAATCAATCAATTTTTGTTCATAAGGCTTAGATATCTTTCACAGACATTCAGTAAACTCAACGCGGCCGGATGTGGGATGGCAATATCGTAAATAAAATACCCCCTGGAGCGCCCTAGCGACTCGAGTCCTGGATCTGTGTTTTATCTTTTCGTTTTTCCCCCGAGTATCCTTGGGTGGTTATTCGATAACAATTACTTGAAAGCTTGACCTACACAGTCGTATTCGCCTCTCCTTCATTTATCAGTTAGCCTCATCCATCTCGATCCATTCGCCGGAGAAGGGAGACTCGATTCTTTGAGTTTCATAAATGAATATCGAGCACCCAATAAACACTCGACAGTCAACGTTATTCGTTCCTCAGAGACGTCGAATCATCGGCTGACGGAAAAGATTGAAAAGAAAAAAAAAAAAAAAAGATCTCGTGTAACCCGACGTGATCGATTATCGATGATCGAAATTTCACCGCGGAGCGTTCGAAAAGAATAGAGTCCCGCAGGATTCTTTTTTTCAATAAAATGTGGGTAGACTTCGGAATGAGTGCACTCAGACGGCGACCTTGCTGAAACCGCCGAAGTGTTTCAATTTATTAAAGGTCTCATCTCGAAAACGTGCGATTTCCGGTGAAATCCAATAAAACGTTATTTGCCCAACGACAGCCACGTCGCTTGTCGGGCGAAAATACACCGAGGCGGCTTCTGTATTCGCGGCTTAATTGTTTCGCGTTGGAGAATAAACTTTGACGATCGCTTTTACGGCGGAATCCACCACAATACGAGACGACTGAGAACGAGCCGGGAAGCAGCGGTTTTACCTTCAATGAAATATGATTCTCCATTGTCGGTAAATCGTTTTCCTTGAACATAACACCGTACATACAATCTATACATCGTAAAATGAGAGTAAAAAAAAAAATATACACCGGAGCGTCTTCGCTGCATCGCGAATGCAGAAAAGTACTGTACCTTACTGCCGAGAAGGGGTCGAGCTGTTCTTTCACGTGAAATTATTCCTCCGGCCGAGCGGCGACGAGGCACTCGGCCTGATATATCGTTAGCGATAAATTACCTTGCATAATACCCTTTTTCGTCTCGCGAACTCCCGTTGAATTTCGGGTAAATGAGAGGCGGCGGAACGCGAGGGAGAAGCCGAGAGGCGGAATGAGGAAGAACAAAAAAAAAACAAAAAAAAAAGAATGCGAGGAGAATAGAGAAAGGACGGTCCGGACGGACGTCTCGCTCGTCTCATCTCGGAGATGAGGAACGACCCGAAATTATCGTTAAGCTCTGCTTATCTCTGCCTTCGCGAAAACTTCATTTCATTACTTGTTCAATCAGGGCTCGCGACGTTGTCAGCGGCTGATACACTTCGAGGAATCGGGCTCGATAAATTACTCGCGCACGATCGTCTGCGGGTGAAAATCTCCGAGGTCGTCCGATGTCGTCTCGCGTCCGAAAGCAACTGAGACCCTTCAGGATGATCTTGTCGCGTTAATAAATAATAATAATAGGGGAGACCGGGGACAAAAGTAACACGGGTCAATTGTAACAAGCGGCTGCGCAACGCTGCGCATGATCGGACGCATCGGATATGAAGTGAGCAACA
>JAPYZC010003603.1:0-14782 GCA_030522665.1 Ichneumoninae sp. A BG-2022a | reverse complement strand
ACCCGGCAACAAAACTTTTTTTTAATGAAAATGATTCGTTTATTTTTCTGAATACGTATGAATTTTTTCGGATTTTTAAGTAATCGTTGATTTTTTATTTTTTTTATAGAACAAAAATCAATGAGAAGTATTCTGAAAAATAAACGAATCATTATCATAAAAAAAAAGTTATGTTGCCGGGTAATTTGTTAACTAATTAATTTTTTGATGACTTTGTTAATAACATTGTGCAATTATTATCATGCGAAATTAATTTTCTCACCTTTAGTGTACATGATTTTTTTCAGATTTTTACACCATCAAGAAGTACTTGCAATTTTCTCTTATTGATGTCGAACTTATGCGAAGTCAGCGCGCAGCGAGACTCCCACCTCAATATGGCGTTGAAGTCGTACCTTCGCTTTTGTCAGGGGCGGCCGAAACGGCGGCAACGATCACCGCCGCGGCGAGAATCAGCGCGAGCTTCGACATTGCTGAAACTCGTCCAACGTGGATCTCACGAAAGAAATGAAGATGATCGTTTGTTCTTGACTGTTACACTATATTATTAGCAGCCGATGCTCGCTGTTGGGACAGCTAATTGTGCCGGCCGACAACTCGCAATGTGGAGTGTAGCCGAAAAACGGATGCGATTGGGTCTTATATAGGAAATTGTCTTTGTGTCCGGCTGCGGGCAAGTAATTTTGCTCCTACCGTGTTCTATCAACAAAGCGTGTTCGCTCGAGGCGTTATCTCGTTCGCGAACGGGTAACGAGGAACGTGTGTATCGCATTGTTTGCGAAATATTTTAGCCGTCGTGTCGACTTTCGCGCAAATTTAGCGCTATCGGAACGTGAGAAAATTGTCGTCGCGGTAAATTCGTCAGATTTCGAGGAATAAATCGAATTTTCGCAGCTCCAGTCAAACCTTTATTGATGTCGTCATTCGAGTTACAAAGCTTTTAGGGGCGCTCTCTCGGCTGGTTCGACCAGTCGAAAGAGCGGATCGCTTTCGGTTCTCAGCAACGCGACGGGAAATCGCGGTGCTGTGGATCGAGCTTCTTTCAATGATATTGGAATAGAGTCGCACATTAAATTTTTATTGTGTTCATAGACGGAAAAGGCGAGAGCATCGAAAGTTCTTACTTCGGACCTTTGAGCTAAGAAAAGCCGTATTTTTGCGGACCCATTAAAATTCTAATATCTCGATGAGAAAAAAACCTAGGGCAATGGGCCTTCGCACCTTGTAGGGTTGAGCGGGGCAAAATGGGGCAATGGGGCAAAACGGGGTTTTTGGGCAAAACGTCATTTTTCAATAATTTTTGGATGCCCGAATTCGCCCTATCGGAAACATCAGGCTTTCCGGCCCAGTTTTGCCACCTTGTCCGATCCAAAAATGATCGGAAAATTTAGTTTCGCCCAAAAACCCCGTTTTGCCCCGTTGACCCATTTTGCCCCGCTCTCCCCTATAGCATGATTTTTACTCTTCAAAATGAGATGTGGCTCGTTTTCGTAGGTCTTCAACTCACCGCGTTTTTTTTAGTTTTTGTTTAATGGATCATGCTGCGGAACTAAAAGTTTCTTTCGGCATCGCGGTCGGACGCCGTTTTTTCAACCGGAAGTGAGGTCATACCGGAAATTCATTGTTTCTGGTTTGACAATCACATTTATAGACCACAAGTGACGACATACGAAAATTCGTCACTTCCGGCTTGGAAATCACATTTATCGACCGAAATTGACGGCATACGAAAATTCTTTACTTCCGGCTTGAAAATCACATTTATTGATCGGAAATTACGGCATACGAAAATTCGTCACTTTCGGCTTAAAATTTCGGTCATCGACCGGAAATGACGACATATGAAATTTCGTCACTTCCGGTTAGAAAATTACATTTATCGACCGGAAATGACGACATACGACAATTCGTCACTTCCGGTTAGAAAGCCACATTTATGGACCTGAAGTGACGGCATACGAAATTTCGTCACTTTCGGCTTGGAATTCTGATTTTCCGAATATAAAAATTTTAACACGCGTAGTAATCGTTTGTACTGTCTTGCAACGAGTGATTATTCAAATTGTACTATTATACAGATAATAATTTAGTGACTATAATTCCACAGTCGTACTGCCACCATTTAAATAAATTAGACGATAAGCACCTTGAAAACAAGTGCCGTTAACAATGAGAAGATAGCCAGTTAACACACCGACATTTGTCGTGAAAGTGATAACCCACTCGACAACATTTTATGGGAGAAATTGCGTCCTTGTAAGTATGGACGTAGAAATTGTCGAAGTCAAAATGTTTACGATGTCGACTATTTACGCGACTGACTTGTTTACCCTGTCGCGACTGTACCTTAGATCCACCTGTTGATGCATGGAACTTCTATTATCTAGAATAATATTGTATACACGGTAAATTACGCAGAAAAAATATTGTATATTTCTCCTTTAAAGCCCGTTAAATGACTGCGCAGTACATGGTATTTCACTCAAAGAACCATTAAGGAAGGAAAAAAATTAATGAACAGACTTCATTCGTCGATTGGTTTGTTTTAATACACGAATGTAACATTAATAAAGTGCAAATTATAACCAACGCTGTCTTGGTACTGTGTTGAGTGATTTACAAAATCACAATCCGCTGACTTAGTGTTTGGGAGTGTCCGCCGAACGATGATGTCTATGATAGTGTTCATGCGGTCCGGGTACAAGATGATCTCGGATATGTCCGATATGATCACGAATATGTTCAAGATGCATATCATGACGATCTTTGATACCCTCAAGATGATGACGCAGATGTGCAAAGTGATCATAATGATCATGATCGTCATGATAATGCGCATTACGAGCATGCTCGTGATGATGATGGCCGTGATGACTGTGACTGGAACGATGATGTCCATGATGATGTCCATGATGATGATGATGATGACCTGCATTACGACCACTGGGGTGCCCATATCCACCACCCTCGCCTAGTCCACCCCCAATAGACAAGTGGAAACCTCTGCGCACTCTTGGCGCAGTTCCGTCGACTCCTTCAATAAATCAGAAAAGAAAATTAGTGTTTTCATCAGTCACGAACCCTCGATCGCTGCGCGCTGACTTCGCATAAGTTCGACAACAATAAGAGAAAATTGCGAGTACTTCTTGATGGTGTAAAAATCTGAAAAAAATCATGTATACTAAATGTACTGAGAAGATTAATTAGCATAATAATAATTGCAAAATGTTATTAACATTAAAATGATTCGTTTATTTTTCTGAATACGTATGAATTTTTTCAGATTTTTAAGTAATCGTTGATTTTTTTTTTATAGAACAAAAATCAATGATTACTTAAAAATCTGAGAAAATTCATACGTATTCGGAAAAATAAACGAATCATTTTAATGTTAATAATATTTTGCAATTATTATTATGCAAAATTAATCTTCTCAGTACCTTCAGTATACTTGATTTTTTTCAGATTTTTACACCATCAAGAAGTACTTGCAACTTTCCTTTATTGTTGTCGAACTTATGCGAAGTCAGCGCGCAGCGAGACTCCCTCCTTAATTTCGTATTTTCGTCATACCTTCATTTTGCAAAGGACTCGCCACAGCAGCAGCGATCGCCGCTGCAGCGAATATCAGAAGAAACTTCGACATCTCTGAGCGTCCTCGATGGTGAATTGAGAAACTATTATTTTCTGTCGACTGTGTGGAAGAGTCGAGTGAAATGTGTTGCCGAAAGTCAAACATATGTGGACCTTATATAGGAATAATTTTTGTTGTTGGAGAGTGGAAAATAAAGATGCATGTGCGTGTTCTATCAGTCCGCGTGTTGATTCGAAGCGTGATCGCGTTCGGTACGCGGTTCAATCACAAAATGTGCATCCACGGCACGGCCAATTCGGTTATCGGACTATAATCGTTCTTATCGGCGAAATATTTTCGACGTTGAATCTCCTTTTGCTCGATTGACGCTATCCGAACGTGAGGAAAAGGGCATCGTGGTGATTCATCGAATATCGAATAATTATACACGATTGAATTTAATATACAGAATTCTGGGTGGGGAGTGGCGAAGATCGGGGCAAAACGGCACCCCGGGCCATAACGGACAATTTTACCAATTTTACGCGGAACAGAAACAAATCGCAGTTCGAATGGAGGACACCGGTCCGTTTTACCCCGCTGTTCTCCGAAGAGAATAGCCAAGCGAAGTTTGTCAAAATATAATTTTTAAAATAATTTTTGTAAAAATATCAAAACACCAAAAAATCTAATTCTAATCTAAAATATAATTTTTGTAAAAATATCAAAACACCAAAAAATCTTCAGTCCACATCTATCAAGTGCAGCCTAGTTTGTGAATCGGACGGCATTTTTGTGACGGTTACAAATTCAGTTTTGGTCAAACTTCAACCCGGTCAGCGGCGAATTGAATTTATTTTAGCGGTACACAATTTTTTTAAATGTACGTGCAGGTGTCACAAACTGGCGCATGAGTGCATACAGTGTTAGATAAATATTTTTATTAAAATTCCGAATGATTTGAATTGTACAATAGGCGAATCTCATTCAGAAGGTTTTAATGCGTGTGTTGAAACAGTTTGTTTTCAGTTCGACGATATCACGCGTCCGCAATTAATTACGGACGCGTGGTATCGTTAATACGCGAACCGACAACGTTGCTCTGAAAGTCTCAAACTGGACTGGTTACCTTACTTAAAAAAACGCGTTTATTTACACGGATACGACTGAGAATGTTGAAAGCAACTCGAAGTTCATTCCAAACTCCTCTGGGTCTTTCCCAAACTCCTCTGGGTCTTTCCCAAGCTCCTCCGGGTCTTTCCAAATGACAACGACATCCTCCATCCATAACCGAGCCTCTCCGATCGAGTAGACATCCGGTCCGCCACTTAGTACAACGAATTCAACTATCGGTATCCAAGGAACTATCCAAGACATCAGTGACCACTGGCGCGATAAGAATCGCCAATACCTTTTTTTCTAGGCGAAGCGTGTCAAAATCCCATTTCAAAAATATCAACGTACCAAACAAATCTAGAGAATTTAAATGTCCGTCAATATTTATCAAGTACAGCCGACAATTATTTGCGAAACGTATATTAAAAATTATTTACGAAACATATATTTAAAAATCCGAAAAAAAATCATTCGTATTCAGAAAAGTAAACGATTCATTTTCGTAAAAAAACTAAGTTAGTTTTCCGCGAGATTCGTTGAATAATTTTATTTTTCATCAATTTGTGTAATTATTGTTATGCAAAATGAATCTTTTCATCACCTTTAATATGCTTGATTTTTTTCAGATTTTTATACAATCCAGAAGTGTTCGCAATTCCCTCTCGTTTCTCTGAAACTTATCCGAAGTGAACACTATCCGCAAGGACTACCTTAAAAAAAAAAAAAAAAACCGATTGTTTTAAGCGATGTTCTCTACACGTATGGGACTGTGAATATGGAAACCAAGTCGAGTTTCATTCGGAGCTCCTCCGGGTCTTCCCCAATGCCAACCACCCCCTCCTTAACCGAGCCTCTCCGATCGAGTAAACATCCGGTCGGCCAGTCGGTACAACGAATTCAAATATCGGTATCCAAAAATAACTATCCAATACATCCGCGATCGCCGGCTCGGCAAGATCGCCCAATACATTTTACTGTCTTCCTTTTCTAACGGTACACGACGAGGCTCCTTCGTGATCGTATT
Organism: Ichneumoninae sp. A BG-2022a; assembly: GCA_030522665.1. Lineage (NCBI taxonomy): Eukaryota > Metazoa > Arthropoda > Insecta > Hymenoptera > Ichneumonidae > Ichneumoninae sp. A BG-2022a. Next base: position 9,068 of record JAPYZC010003603.1, on the reverse strand, counting down.
GACGATAAGCTATGTATAGTATTCCACGAAATAAGCATCTCCTTCCCTTTCCCGTCTTTCCGCATCGTTTTTTTTTTCGACGCGTGCGCAGCCGCGCGCGTGCACTCTTCCTGGATCGTGTCGGGTATCGAAGGTTGTCGGAATAAAATTAAGACACTTTTTTTTTCTTATGGGTTCTATCTATTATTTTATTCCACATACGCTACACACGACGTAGACTCTTATCCTGCTATCCGGCACGTCCGATTGGCAGCGGTCGTGATCGAAATGATTCATACAATTTTATTTTTATTCCTTTTTTTTTTTTCTTTCATTGATCCGGTTACCGATCCGCTCGCGTCCACTCGAACTCCGACGAGGCACAGTTGACGTTGGCTCCGGTGGATTGCGCAATTTTGTTCGTCGTTCGGAACACGGATCAATCGACTCATCTAAATTGGCTCGTTTACTTCGAAGGTACACCTCGGTTATTCCTGAGCGGGTTGAGCGCGTCTTTGCTTCTTTCTGCGAGTAAACAAGAAAAAACACTTATTTGCGAGTTCCCTCTTCATCAGAGTCCAATCTTCAAACTTCATAGAACCTAATAATAGATCTACAGCAAGTCTGCGTAGATCAGATTTCTTGTTATTCGAGCAGGCAGGACCAGTGCTGGGCCAGCACCGGGCCAGCACCGGACCAGTACCGGGCTAGTACCGGGCCAGCAACGGGCCAGCACCGGGCCATTCTTGACGAGAACTTAGTTTCGACAATTTTCTTTAAAAAAAAAAATAGAAGTCTTACCCCTGAGGCGATCCTCCGTAGGCCGTGGCGACCGAGCTCGCGACTCCTCCCTTGCCAGTGGAGTAGCTGTTGGCGATAGCGGTTATCATTCCCGGCGGTGTTCCGGCCGAACCGTCGCGAGCTACACCTCGCGGATAACTGAACACCATCGGGAAAAAGTTGTTCAAGTTGGGAACGCTGCCCTGACGACGACGGTTGGCCTTGAATGGCACGAACGGCACCGATGGTTCATCGTCGTCCTCGTCTTCGTCCTCGTCCTCCGACTCATCCTCCTCCTCGGACGCCACCGGTACCGGTGTCTTCTTGCTCTTCTTCGGGCCTTGCTTCTTCGAGGGACGGCTCGGGGCCGCGGCCTGCTGGACTGCCGGTTCTTCGGCCGCGGGAGCTTCCGGCGCGAAGGCCGAGGGCTCTTCCTCCTGCTCCTGATGGAAAATCAGTTTTGCACTCCGTTGCATCACAAGTTACAGCCAGAACAATATTTCATTCGACGGGTAATCGCGAATAAATATTTAATTGGTTTTAATAAATATTTTCATTGATTTACGTCAATGTTTACTTAAATTAGGTGAATATTTCTTTAACACAAATAAATATTTATTTAAATCAAATTAATATTTGTTTAAATCGAATGAATATTTCTTTAAATCAAATTAATATTTATTTAAGTCGAATGAATATTTATTTAGGTCGAATAAATATTTGTGTAAATCGAATGAATATTTCTTTAAATCAAATAAATTATTTTTTGGGTGGACACTAAGGATTTACTGATTTTTTGGGTACGGTAGTAAAATTCTCTCTTTCCGAAGATCGAACAGTCGGCGAGACAAAATTTACCTGGACGGAGTGAGTTTCCGGCTGGTCCTGTTGCTCTTCCTGAGCGGGATGGCTCTGCTGTTCCTCCTCGTCGGCGTGATGCTCCAGGGGGTTCGGTGCGGCTTCGGCCTCCGCGCTCGACACGCCGGACTCGTCGATCGGCTCCGGGCCACGCTGAAGATAATCCTGCTGACCCTCGCCGACGTAAGAGTTGCCGCTCACCGCGTTACCCTGGGCGAAGACTCCGGTCGCTTGACCGTCGTTCCTACGCGGGCGGTAGTAACCGGTGAACATCATCGCCTGGTGAGGATAAGCGCCGACCGGAGCCCTCTTCTCGCGCAGGAAGATCACCGGATTTCCGTAAGAGTCCATCGATACCGAAACTGAAAAATAAAAAACTAAAAATAAAATTCCTGCTTTCCTTTGAAAAAACCTCGTTCGAAATCGAACGATCGATCGCAATTTTAATCGTTCTGTGTCTATTTTTTTATTGACTGTCTGGTGCATTGATAAAAATAAAAAATCGATGAAAATTATCAATTTTCTTTTTTCGATTCCAATTTCACGATCAATAGCGATCAAAGCGGACGTTCGAGACGAGACTTCTTGTCAGCGCAAGAATTGTAAAAATCGGCATTTTCGAATGACAGTGACAGTTCTTGGTTTCTTCGAAGATAAAATTGTTTTTCAAGATTTTTAGAAGTTAGTCGCCTGCCTGTACGGCAATGATTGAGAGGCTTCGCGCAGGATTGATTGCGGGTCCCGCAGGATTGACTCTTCCATTAGAAATCCGAAAAGATTTATCGCAATTTTAATGGCTCGGCCCGATTTTCCATTGAATCAATGTTTGGTATATTAACAAAAAAAAAATAACAAATCGATTTTTTTTCCAATTTCACGACCATTGACACTTAGAAGGACAGTAGTAGCGAAACCTGGGCCAAAATGGACCCAGTTTTGTCACCGACAAAAATGGCAAAAACGGTCATCCTCGGATGACCGCGCCAGTTCTCAAATTCCTCAAAGATTACACAGACTTCCAAGATTCCAAAAACGCACTCGCCAATACGACAACGTTCTATAAGGCTTACCGGGTTCCGCAGGTATGACGCGTCCCTCCGTGATCGCCACCGCGGCCACGGCCGCCAGGAGTGCGAAGCTCAACCAGGAAGTCATCTTTCTGTTCTATGCGCTGAACGTCCTCGACACTTTGGTAATCCGGATTTTCGCGATCGAAAATTAATCGAAATTCAATGAAATTTTGCGTTGATGTTGCGAGATGAAAACTTGTCGGTCGTCCTGCACGACGGATTCCAGGCACTATCCGCTCAATGAGATCTACCTGGTATCGCGGTGCAAAGCTTGCTCGATGATGCTCTTCAATGTCGCAATTGCTTTTATACCCATCCGAGCGTCGTCGAAGTTGAACCACGTGCGATTGGACGAAACGAGGGAGGGTTCCACATGCGAGCGGCGTCCGATAGGGTGCTATGGAATCTTCTCTTCGGGCTCTCCCCCACCTATTTTTTTGCCATTATAGCTACAGGGAGAGGCGAGAGAGGATGGGACGAAGAGGACGCACACGTATCATAGAAACCCGTAACCCAACAGGCACTTGTTCGTTCAAGGATCTCCTGAGCGCGCGCGCGCGCGCGCGTTTGGTCACCAGGTACGTGATCGGGATTGACAACAACCGAGAGGAGCGGTGTGTTCTCCAACTCGGAATTTAACGAATTAATTGCGTTCGCGATTTGCGTACGGTACACGGGCTACCGTCCTTTTCTTCTCTCGACGGAACGAGACTGCGAGGCGAGCCAAGCGATGTCGGTGAACCTCGCATAAAATCCTCGTTCGATGTCCTGCGCGTTCGCCAGCCGGAGGGACCGAAAAATCCTTTGCGAGGCAACGAACTCCGCGAACTCGTAAATTCGACAGGATTGTGGAGGAGATTGTGTCCCCGAAAAATTATAAGAAGTGTACGACTTTTCTACTTTTGGAACTAAAAATCACAGGTGTTGTAAAGCAATGAACAAGGTTTTTTATAAGAATTTCTAATAATTTTTTTGTCCACTGGGATTCTGAGATATGTGAGCTTAAAATTGTGTCGATGGTGCCGCGTGAAGAGCAACATTGAACTCGTAAATTCGACAGCATTGCGGAGGAGATTGTGTCCCCGAAAAATTAGAAGAACAAAAAATTATTAAAAATGTACGACTTTTCTATTTTTGGAACTAAAAATCACAGGTGTTGTAAAGCAATGAACAAGGTTTTTTATAAGAATTTCTAATAATTTTTTTGTCCACTTGGATTCTGAGATATGTGACCTTAAAATTGTGTCAATGAGCATATGGTGCCGCGTGAAAAGCAACATAATTTTTACAAAGACATACATTTACGGACTGTTGTATTATAATTTTTTTTTTTTCTAAAATAACATTACGAAATTATTGGAAAAACATTTGGGGGGCATCGTTGGTTCCGTCTCTAAGTAAGATATTTATTTTATTAAAAATAATTTATTTAAAATAAATAAATAGCAACTTAAATGAAATAAATATTTATTTAAATCTAATAAATATTTTACTTAAAACAAATAAACGATGGCAGTCAAATAACTTAGGTTGCTCCGAGTATTAAAAAAAAAAAAATCTCGGAAGTTCCCGGTTAATCGAGGTTCTGCTGTAATCTGCTTACAAACAATCGTTTCAATATAATTGCAAAAATGTTCATATATACTCCATTATTTTTTCACAATATTATCGATGGAGACAATGTACCACATATAGTAATTTTTTATGTCATATGGACGCTGCTTTAAGAAAAAAAATTGAATTCCATAAGAGTTCAATCTTTCACCCTCTCGGGCGCGACGAGACGTCTCGCTATTTGCTATTGCAAGTTCATTAAATCGTTAGCTGCGCCGTCTAATGAAAGATTCAGCTGCACGTGGCGCGATCCAGTGACTCATAGATCCTACGCTCTTCGATGAAAGGATTGAAAAAAAAAAATAAAAAAATTAAAAAATCCATCGGTTATCAGCGATCGCGACATTGTGCCTAGACTACGACGACCGCGGAACCCTTCGGGCTCGCGTAAACAGGGCCTCGTCGGTAACCGTCGCGAATGCTGATGCGCGGACGACGCGCAAGCGAACCGATCCTCGAAGTCATATAATTTTCCGTGCGTCCTGCCGATGGCATGCGCTTAGCTGCACTGACTCATGGACCGCTCACGGGGGCCCCCCGGGCGCGATCAAAGATTCCAAGCCCATCCAAGGGAGGTTCTTCGCGCGGAGGGAGGTTCATACATTTTTCAAATTTACCGATAAATCGAGGACCGCGGAGACGATCGGCGATGCCGATAAAGCTGGAATCGACGGGAATGAACAATCGGTCGAAGTTTATTTTTTTCTTATTTTTTTTTTTTTTTGCTAATAAATTTTGGATACGGAACGAACCGACGGCAATCCTGGGAAGAATGGGATTCTGACGTAGAGGGCGAGCGAGAGGCGAAGAAGGCGGATTTGTGAACCGGGCTTATTGTCGATTCCCGACGCGACGTGGTCGGCCACCGCGATTGGACTCCAGCGGACTTTTGATCGCGCATCGAGGAATTATCGTCGCCCCTGACAATCTCATAAGCCAGACGCACTCCGCCGGACGACTGACATAATATTAATACATTGAAATGGGACCGGCTTTGATGCGGCGTTACGTCGGGCTAACGTCACCGGATCCCATTTGTACCCGTTACGGTAACCTTTTTTTTTCTTTTCTTTTTGGGCCAAGAGACGGCTGGAAGATTTCCGGATCGGCGCTTGGGTACATCCGGAAAAAAATTTATTTGACTGCCACCGTTCATTTGGTTTTAAGTAAAATATTTGTTTGATTTAAATAAATATTTATTTTTATTCAGTAAATAGTTACGTAAATGAAATAAATATTTATTTATGTCAAATGAATATTTTACTTAGACCAAATGAACGGTGGTCGTAAAATAAATTATTTCTCTGGGTGTACCTCGGTTAGTAAAAAATTTGCTTTCTTTTCATACAGTAATAAGTAAATAGTGATTAGTAATAAAATGCGGCAAATGGTTGCAATAACTGATGAGAAATTATTTAAATCTCGAAGGATCTGATATTTTTAATCAGATTTGTTTTTGTTTCGCAATGATGATTGTAATATAGCAATAATCTTAATAGTAAAAAATTAATTTCATTTAATTCCGATCGAAAAACATTTTTCGCGATGGACTTGCTGTTTGTAAAATTTTTCATTAGTATTTTTTTCCACAAAAGTAGAGAAAACGTTCTTTACAAAAAAAAAAGCTGTTTCGCCTAAGTAGCGAACATCCTAAGTTGGCCGTAGCGTTGAGAAAAAAAATACTATCTTCCATCGTAAACCGTCATGTAACTTCGTCTGCTGAAACGAATCTCGACATTCGAATGGATGCCGATTATGCAATTCCTATAATAATGATATTCTATACTCGTCCGTTCATCCGTCCGTCACGTCCATGACCATACGTCTCGAGGAATCCCTTTGTTTGGTCGTTTACTCGACGTTTCCATATTTCGCGCAACGCTGTGCGCATCCCCGGGTGAGCGTTGGTTGGTCACCAACAACGTACGCTTTACGAACTCGAAAGGAATTTAAAAGTCAATGTTACGCGCTTGAAATTTCGAGTTGAATTGTTATCCGTCCTCTTACGCTGTTTCCCCAAAAAAAAAGAATAAAAAATCGTATTTCCTTCGTACACGTTGTCCGGAGGCTAGGGTAGAAAATCGTGGCTTACTTTTACGACGGAGAACCTCGGCATTACAAATTTAAAAAAAATTGCCTTCACTCTAAGACCAGTTTAGTGGCATAAGCGATCTACTCGGCGTCCCTTGACACATTTTTCGCGAGTTCGTCCTTGCGATCCAAACTTTGACTCTCGGCCCGGGTCTCCATTTCAGTTTCAGTTCAGTTTAAGTTTTAACTTTAGTTCTAGTTTATTTTACCTATTTCTACTTCTACCTAGTTTTCGGCGTAACACTGTCTTAGGTGGTTTAACCACACAATTGCTGGAGCAGACTAGCAATGTCACTCACTTGTTCGATCACATTCACAAATAAATAGATAAATAAATAAATAAATAACTAAATAAATAAATAAATAAATAAATAAATAAATAAATAAATAAATAAATAAATAAATAAATAAATAAATAAAACACTTAATGAATGATAATAAAGGCGAGAAGCTGAGAACAAGTGCGACACAAGTGCAAAAAGTTTGTCTACCAGTTTTTTGTTATTTTCATTTTTTTTTTTTTTTTGCATAGACCTAGAGTATTGCTGACATCGGAAAATGCATAAAATATTGTACTGGAAGAAAAATACATTGTAGACAGGCTTCAAACGCCGAACATTTTGAAAAAGTCGTTGAATGAAAGGACTTTAGACGTTGCGAAATAAAAAATCTATCCGTGTATTATTCAAGGCGCCTATTACAGGTATCGAGACCTACGTGTAGAATAGAATAGATCAACGGTACGACGATTTGCCGGAGGAAAAAAAATTATTCACGATTTGGAAGCGAATCACGAATCAAAAATGTTTCGTAAATGGCGGACAACAGAACATGTATAAAAGTCTTGGGCGAAAAATACATTATAAAATCCATTGGGCCAAAAATACATTCAGGCAAATAAAAAAATCTGTTCTTGTATTATTGAAGCCCCTTGTTATAGATGTTGCGGTCCACGTGTACAATGGAACGGAGCAACGAGACGACGATTCGTTGGAGGAAAATAGTAAAATATTCTACTGGGCGAAAAATACATCGGATTCAGGCTTCAAACGCGGATCGACTTGAAGAAAAAAAATTATCCAAAGCATTTAATATCTTGCGAAATAAAAATCTGGTCGAGCATTATTGAAGCCGTCTATGACAGGTATCGTCCACGTGTACAATGCACAGTAAAAGAGGTACCGAAATTTCTTGTCCACAAACGACAAAAAAAATGGTAATTTTACCCAAAAAAAATGTTAATTGTACAAATAATGTTGTTAATTTTGCTAAAAAAATTTTCTGTTTTTACAAACATTTTGTGTTAAATTGACAAGAAAAAAATTCCGGACGTTTGTGGACAAGAAAGTTTGCTACAAGTACAAATATTTTTCGCTGTTTAGAATGCACCGACGAGACGACAATTCGCCGGAGTAAAATCGTATTCGTAAAGTGTATAAAATATTGTATTAGAAGAAAAAAACATCGGCCTCAGTCCTCAAGCGCCGATCGACGTGGACAAAAATCGTCGACCTGAAGCATTTTATGCGTTGCGAAATAAAAAAATCTGTTCGAGTATTATTCAAGCCGCCCATTACACGTACCGTGGTCCACGTGTACAATAGAATGGATTCGCCGGGGTAAAAAAAAAAAATTATTCACGATTCGGAAGCGAATCACGTTAAGATATAAAAGTGCGTAAGCACAGTCGAGCGAATAGTCGAGGCGATACGCACATGCGGAGGAGATATATAGAGGGAGAAAGAGCGGGCCAACGACCCCTTTACATCTCGACCGGCATCGTACACCTCTGGTATTCGCCATTTGCAAATTATTCTTACGTACGAGAGAAAAACGACGAGAGGTTTTGCTTCTATTTCGGTTAACGCTCGGAAACCCTGTCTTTATGCCAGACACGAGGTCTATGCACCCGACGTGCATGCACACCTGGCAGACTTGTTGACGCGCGTGGAAAATGTCCCATCTACGGAATAACTTACGGAGACGTCTGGCACGATTTATTTTTTTTTTACTCAATTTTTTCGCCGATTTGCGAAAGACCAGCGCCCCGATTGGCCCATTTACATCTCTACCCCTCACAACTCTGCCATATTGGAACTCAACCCGAGACTCCACCAAAATCTCTAACAGAATCAAAATACAACTCTACCGGACAGCCACAAAAATAATTTATTTGACGGCCACAGTTTGTTTGGTTTCAGTAAAATATTTATTTGATTTAAATAACTATTTATTTAATTTAAATAAATGTGCCTCCCGATTCACGCGTAAATAAAAATTCTATGGATCGCGATATTCTCCACATTTACCCTATCATAGAAAACTATCATATGAAAAGTTCGTCGGTGAACATTTTTTACCTAATAATTTTTTACCTTACAACTTTTTACCTAATAATTTTTTATCTAATAGTTTTTATTTCCATACCTAAATTCTACAGCTCGAAATTTCATCAATTCCACTGCCGTTCTCGTTATGGCAGATTCGTTGACACGCGTGAAATATGTCCCGTCTACGGTATAAGTTAAAAATTACCGAGACAAAATTTTCGACATGATTATTTTTTTAACAAAATTTTTTACATCAAGTAGCGAAAGAGTTGTGGCAAAATTGTTAAATGTAGCCCGACCCGATTAACGCGTAAATCAAGTACATACGAACGCGACGATATTCGCC
>JAPYZC010003602.1:0-24352 GCA_030522665.1 Ichneumoninae sp. A BG-2022a | reverse complement strand
AAACAATCTTTTCAACACCTTTTATATGCTAGAATTTTTTCAGATTTTTTTCTCATCGAGAAGTGTTTGTAATCTTTGTCTTTTTTCTCTCGAACTTAGACCTTAATGGAAAGCGTCCGACACGAGTCACCTCGCCAGACCTTCCTTCTCGACACTTGTATAGACCTCGTGTTACACCGTTAACGGACCCGAAGAAAAAGAGGTCTAGTTAGCTCAGAAAATGTGGCATTTTGGCTTCCGTGACGATTATAGTTTTTGCCCTTGTCCTTTCCTTAACTGAGTAGCGCCGCGAGCGCCGGGCTTCGACACATGACTTCGTCGCGTACTTGACCACGAATATTCAAATAGAGTTTAACATCTTACAATTTTCAACACTTCACTTCAATGTTTCAAAATTATTTCTAATGCTTACTATTTCCAAAGCGTTGCTGCTCGCTGCATAGAAATAAAATAACAATAATAAATGTTATTGCATCAGTCGCACACTGTATGCTCCGCAGGAGAAGAGCTAAAGCCTCGAAATCGCGTGTCTTCGTGCAATCCATTTTGCCCACTGCGCTCCCTCATTTCGTTTTGTTGTACTGATGGTTTTTTCCTCGCCAACGGATATATCTGTGTACCAGAGAAAAGCGGGGAATGTCTCCATTCCTTCACTGTGATTCAAGTTTCAAGATATCTCCTCTTTACCGCGCTCCGCTCTTCTCTTTCGTTTGATCGTCCTCTTCAATCTTCCATTAGGATAAATCAGAATAATGAGATGAGAAACGAGCGACTCTCGAGTCCCCGCCTGTCTCCGGCATTGTCCCAACGTCTTCGTTACTCAAATTTTTCATCCTTCACTGATGGTCTTGGGTCTCCGAGGCCGGTTCGGTCCATCATCCTTCCGCGCGATCCTTCGCCGAAGGGTTGAGGACTGCAACCAGGATTCTCTTTCTTCTCATCCTCTTGGTCCAAGCAGCTCACCCGACGAAATTTCTCTCCCTTAAGAGAGACTCGCCGAGCTCCGCACGACCGTGTCGTCGTTCGCTCGCGTCATTCCGTCCTCGTCGCTGCAGACGATCCATTGTTCTCGTTTAATCGAAATATTAAACCCCCTTCGTACTCGCCGCGCGTGCCTCGCCTTTCGTTCGTTCATCGTTCTCATAAATTTACCTTCTCGCGTAACTGAACCTCGAAACGGGAGAAAAAGCTTGATTCGTGACCCGGCACGTTTTCCCTTTCATTTCCACTGTTTTCTTCGCATTCATTCTCATCCCCCCCTATTTCAGTCTCGCCAGAACCGCCGTTCTCGATGGACCCGCGCCACGGTGCAACTGACAATAAGCGATTAAACAATGTAAAGCCTGTTAAATGCCACATTGAATCATCCCGCACCACTGTGGGAAACCCTGGTGCGAGACAATAAAAAAAAAAATAAAAAAACCGATCGAACTATGATGAAAAGCGCTGCCTCGCTCCGCTTCCCAAACCGCCGAATATACACGTAATTGGCACTCCCGCTTCATCGCTGTCGAAGCTGAACTTAGGGGGAAGGGGTTTGGATTTTCCGTTCCAGGGGAGCGAGACAAAAACTCTTAATGCGGGGTTACCGCTCGTGTTAGCCTGCGAAGTACAATGAAGCTACGAGGACAGCAGGTGAAAAGAGCCCATTGCTGTTCGCATGTAGCGGCAAACTCGCTGGCAATCCTCAAAGGGACTGCCATGGAGGAATAAGAGAAGAGGCTTGGGCAAAAGAGGAACGAAAAAACAAAAGGGAAAAAACAACGGCAAAGAAATCGCACCGAGTTTGAATAATGGCAGCGGTGAAGCGACAACGGTGAGAGAGTAGGCTGGCTGCCTCGTTCGCATAGGCACGATGTAGGACTTGCGCTGTGCTTTTATTGTAAATAAAAGAAAAATAAGGGAAAAAAAAGCTTCCGTCCAGACAAAATACACGCATTGAGTGCGTTTTCAACTTCTGAGAATACTCAAGTGGACGCTGGAAACGGTTCGATTCAGAGGCGATATTTCACTCTTGAAAAAACAATCCGAATGGAAACCCGCGGAGACGTGCAGCGTTTCTTTTTTTTGTTTCGTTAGAAACTGGGTTGGCGTGGAACTCGGTGGGGGGACGAGTGGGTCTACGAAACGCAACAGAGGAGTCTGGGAAAAATCGGAGTAGCGGAAATCGCGCACGGAGAGAATATTGAAATGTGCGAGGACGGCGCAGTTGTGGATAAAGCTGACGCAGGAAGAGGCAAGCTTTTATATTCGATCGCGATTACAGCCTCGATTTACGTCAGCTGAATTTCCGATCTCATCGTCGCAATCAGCTCTATCCGTGTCTGTATCTGCTTCGCGTTATATCGATCCATCGTGTAAACAGGCCTCGCGATAGCTCATAGAGATGATGCGGTACACCACGATATAGTACGCGCGACTGTTTGGACAGAAAGGGAGTGTGTGTATGCGGGAGAGATGCTGCGCGGCAGGTGAGGCTCGTTCTCTGCCGGATGATGAGTGAGCAACATATTGGGTAGAGTGGGCGAGATCGATATAATTGTTGATGTTGTATATGGCGCGCGATAGAATGAGGCACAGCCACAATCGCCTTTGGAACCGCTTGACCAAGCCTGTTGTACATCTCCCTCCCCCCGGGTGTTGTGACTATCTGCAATATTGCACGATGCAATGATCCTGCAAGATATTGCATCGATTCGAATTATTCAATTGCAGACACTGCACAATTAGCGGAATCGCGAGTTACCGATTAAAGTAAGAAAATATCATAGAATTCGCACATTGCGGATGACGGTTTAGCAACATATCGGGTAAAGCGGGCGAAATCGATATAATTGTTCATGTTGTATATGGCGCGCGATGCAATGAGACATAACCACAATCGCCTTTGGAACCGGCCAATGAAACCTGTTGTACATCTGCCCCCCCCCCCCTTTCTTCTGATTTGGTACTATCTGCAATATTGCACGATGCAATGATCCTGGAAGGTATTCCATCGATTCGAATTATTCAATTGCGGGAACTGTACAATTAGCCGAATCGGGAATTACCGATTAAATTAAGAAAATATCATATAAATCCTACATTGCGGATGATGAGTTAGCAACATATTGGGTAAAGTGGGCGAAATCGATATAATTGTTAACATTATATATGGCGCCCGATGGAATGAGGGAGAGCCACAATTGACTTTGGAATCGGCCGACCATTCCTGTTGTACACCTGATCCTACCTCCCCCCGGTGTTATGTCTATGTGCAACATTGCACGATGTAATGATCCTGCAAGGTATTCCATCGGCTCGTATTACTCAATTACACAAACTCTCCAATTTGCCAAATCGCTAATTACCGATTACAATAAGAAAATATAGAAATTCTACATTGCCAAAAAGTTTGCACGGCATATAACGAAATATATCGGTATATAAAGTATGTTATATTATTTTATTTCATTCGGTGGGAAAATATCGGAAAAACCCCGTTTTAACACCTTGTGAAATTAAATTTAGTTTGATACTCGTGCGAAAAATGTTTTCTGAACTCGTGTGATTGTAACACTCTCCTCCGGCTCGTGCTGCAAACTTACACTCGTCAGAAAAAGTTTCTTCGCACTCACATCGAAATGTACTAATATTATATTATATTATATTATAATGTTATGTGTGTCAAACATATACATTTTACATAGAGTAGTGAAACAAAAAGCAAATAGCAAATTACGTGTTTACCTGTGTAATTGCGTGCCCGCGGTGCAAACGAACACATACGTGAGTGCATTTTGTTTTATGTGTTCGTTCTTTATTTTTATTTTTTAAAAGGGAGAGATAAAAAGATAACGAGCGAAGAGAAAATAAAACGCTCGCACGGTGTGACTAGCAAGAAGAACGATTGTTGGGATGAGTTGTGCCACAGGACGTTGAACTAGGGTTGCCCCGGTATAACAGAGAATGGGAGAAAGAGTCAACGATAACACGTCGCTGCTGTGCTATACTGTACACGGTGCGCTTTCACCCTTTCTCTATGCAGCTATCTTTCTCCAGAATGCACAGGGAACGCAACTCGGCTGTTATTTTGTTTGCCCACTTCCGCCGTTTTAATTGAGCGGCGGCGGCGGCTGTGGAAGAATTGAACCGAGCTCGTTCTTCCTCTGTGAAATTGTGCAAGGTCCATATATACCCACTGCGAACATAATAGGGCTTTCACTCCTTTCCTCAACGCTACTCTACTGTTTTTTTTATTTTCACAGCGCGTACATAGAAGTCGATTTGGCTAACCCCAGCGTTTACTGTCTCTCGCGTATATACCAATGATCAGTACGTATCACCGAATGCAATTCCTGCACTGAAAAAAAATCACATAGTTAAAGCAACAATATTGACTTTTTACCATAAAAAATAATTCCCATGCGGAACGTCTATATTTTACAGTTACGACTTTGACAAAAAATCGTGGTTGCAACCACGATTATAAATTGACCAATTGAATATGCTCTATCAGAAACGATCTATGTAGACGTTCCCCCTGAGAACTATTCGATATAGCGAGAAATACTATCCTTTTTCTCAGTGTGTATTTAGTACATCACAGTTCGTACTTTTTAAAATTAATTTGTTTTTAATTATTTTTCATCCCTTGCGCTGTACGTTCCAGAGACACGGGTTCACTACACTTGACTGGTTCCATTGAATTTACTGTTCAGCATTTATGTCAATCCCTTGTTCACGTTCGCCATTATAATTTTCAATTCATCTCTCGATCGCAGTTTTTTCTTTTTTTTTTTTTGTAAAATTACAAATTGAATCTCGAACCTCTGGAATCGACGATGAGGCGGGAGGGTGAAATATTTTATCGCCGTTTCACGGATTCTACACTCTTTATAATCATTCCCTTCCAGAGGCTGCCGGGCCATTGATACGATTCTTCTCTCGGCAGGGTCTATCGTTTCCCCGTTGAGAAACTTCGCATTGCCCCGGAATCGTCGAATTATCGGTGAATTCCATTCTAGCTCCCATTCCATCGCTCCGTATCTATTGTGAATTATTGGAATTCGTTTTTCCCCGCTATCTCTCGTACACGCAAGAGTGCAAAAAAGTAAAACACGGCGGCGCACCTCGACACTCCGCTGTAATGCATCGACGTTCATCTCTCGTATTCTCGTCGATTTCGACACGACAAACGCTGAAAAGCCTCCCCCACCCCCTGTTCGTTCCTCGTTGCGAAAAATATACTCCATGCAAATTTTTACTGCAAGTTTACAAAATATTCCTATAGATGTCTGACAAACAAGACCGAGGGAGCTGCGGATAGCGTAGTTTATACTGATATAGTTCTGTATGTTTGTATATTTTCGACAGTGTTTACTGCTGCATCGAAACTCGCCCCGGAACAAATAGGAACGGGCTGTGTATATAGTTGCCTCTCTCGACTCCGGCGCGCTGGACGAATAAAACGACAGTTCGCGTTGCTCGAGTCAGCTTTTCACTTTAACGTCACGCTGACACGGGCCGCGTTTCCTTTCATCGGTGGTGATAAATCTGCTACGGCCAGTAACCTGCTACGGCACGGATTGCCTCGTCTGCGGAAACCAAAAGTAAATTAACACGACGTAATTTTATTTTTTCTTCAGCTCCAGTGTAATGAGTCGATTAATCATACCGCTCAGAAAAGCATAATCTTTCATTCGTCGATTGCCGAGTTCTTATTGGCCTCTTGGGGATTTGAATGCATTCGCTGAAGTAAATAACTCTCGTGAGTTCCCGGCGAGATGAACCGTCGCGAGTTGACGGGACTCGTTGCAGCACGAAGCTTGGCGGGTCGGTCAAAGGTAAAATTGAAGTTTAATTTTTTTTTTTTTTCAACATCGAAGCTACTGTTTCCAACTTTGTTTTCAGAACGACGTTGAAACGAACGTTCGTCGACCAATGAAGAATAAGCGTCTTTGTCGTTGGCCATTCGTCCATGCCTCTTTCCGCAACAACGTTCATTTTTCGTCTAGTCTCTGCCGTTCCGCCCTTGCGAAAACTCGACCGTGCGTGCCAGCATCGAAAGAAAAGGCTTTGTGTGTGTCGCGAAGGGAAAACGCGAATTCCTCTCGTCCCTTATAGAGAAGATTCTCTGTCGCGTGGGCACATTTCGGGCGACGTGCAAAGGATAAAAGAAAGACGTAGAAAGAAAGAGGAAACAAGAAGAAGAATAAAACCTACGAAAGAACCATAGAGGGGCAAAGGGGTGAGGAAGATGGGGATGGGGGGGGGGGTCGTAGACGGCAAAGGCGGGCAAAAGAATACAATACACATAGACGAAAAGATACACAGACTCGCTCATCGCAAGTAGAATACATAGAAGAAAAATCGAGTCGAACAAAGCAAGCCGCTCTGAGACTGAACGGGACTCGCCGCGCGGCCCCCGTACCGCTTCTAGTTCGCTGGTCATAAGAAAATGCAATAGTTTCGCGTAGTTTAAAAGCAGAAACTAGTAGAGCCAAGTCGCAAAGGGGAGGGTTAGAGAATCGGGGTCGCCCAACCCGTCTTCCTCCTCTTCGCCCTCTTCTTCCTCTTCTTATTCCCCCCATACTGTTGCCGTACCCTGCTCTCACCCTGTGTATCCACTCCGTGTCGCCTTTTCTTGCCTTCTCTGACACTAGTTGTCCACCTTTCTCTCGGTCTTCGCGAAGAACGGCTTGTTTCTTTCACTCCCCCTCACCCCCCACCCCCCCATGCCAGGCTTTCCCCGGTTTGCTGCCGAAAGTGGCTGCACTGATGCGGAACTTTCGTGTTTCCAGCTCGTTTTCCTTGTGTTGCGATGATTCAGCCTCCTTTCGCGAGAAATGTACCATACCATCCCCCAACGCCGCTTCGCAGCCACGCTACTTTTCGGGGGAGGTATGAGGATGAGGTTGAAAAAACAGCTACTCTTAGCGAGAGGCGGAATAGAAAAAAAAGGGTATATACAGAAACGTACCGGCGTCACGCTAAAAGTTACTGAATCGAGTCAATCGTGGAGGAATGTCATAGCTAACGTCCCGTATATAATGTACGATACCGGGCACGAGTTTCCTCGGTGCCTTTAGCGAGGACGTTTCTCAAAGAGCCGTGTAGTCTGGCTTTGCAGCAGAAGCCTCTTCGGTTGTCGTATCATCTTGGCCAACCACGTTTTTCCGTCGCAAGCCCAAACGTGGCATGATTCGAAGAGTGCGCGTCTTTCCTCTTTCGTCTCTTTCCTTTCGTTCTCTTCGCCTCTTCTTCTTTTTTTTTTACATACACACGACCGGCTACTCCGTCACGGCGTGTATGCGCTGCAAGATGCATCGTGCCGAGTCCATCCCGAAGGGGGGATAAAGGATCGGGCATCAACGCAAATTGATATTTATTCCTGTCGCGTAGACGAGGTCCGACACGAGTGGCTCTTTCGCGCCTCCACCTTCGATGCTGTCAATGTTTATCCTGCCGCATACAAATGCCACCGGCCTTCGGGCTCCGCCGCGATGCCTGGCAGACCTACGAAGTGCGTGCTGTTATGCAGTTAGCGCAATGCAGCCCATTAGCGTCCGATTATTCCCGCCACGAAGGAGAACCCTCGGCTTCGTACAGACTGAATTCAGTTATCGTCGTGGCCACTCGTTGAGTTCGCTGAACTCGAGACGAATATGAATTTTCGCAATCTTGCGCGCGGGGAGACGATTGTGGGAAAAGTCGCTATATTTATCCGGGTGGGAATTCGCCGTGACTGGAAAAACGGCGCGTCGCTGGCTCCACAGTGGCGGAAACGTGTGGATCGACGATGGAACGTGGTCGAAAGAATGTGCGTGATGCATCGCAAATGATTTTGCAATTCGTCGCAGCTTGTTGTGACTGCAGTGAATAATCGTATTGCGTGAAAAAAAAGTCACGCGCGTAATTAAAACGCGCCTCGCAGTGGCTCCACCGCGGATGAAAAGAGGCGAGAAAGAGAACGAATAAGCCAGTCGGCAACAGCAAAACACGGTCACTCCCTCGGGGTCTATGTATAATTGACGTCGACCGGTATTTTTTTTTTTTTTTTTTATAAGTAAAAGAGGCGGTTAAAAAACATTCGCATTTTTCAACGACACATTACGCACACGAGGAGGCTCGTGAAACTGCGTAACTCCAGGGTGGACCACTACAACCCGCCCGTCCGGAGAACAGTAAAGCTCACTGTTCCCTCGTTCTCCGCGCTATATCTCCGTTATGCCGGGATCTTTTTTTTCCCCCGTTCTCTCTTTTTAACCCGTAAAATTTTTCCATGTCCATCCGAGCCACGCCCAAATGTCGTTTCTTTATTTTTATTTTATTATTTTTTATTATTCCACGACTCTTTGTCCAACTCTTTCAACATCGCCTCTCCTCGTGGCTCCTTTCCGCTGGCCCACATACATGCGCACGCCAGCTCGACCGCCACATTAAGCCCCGCAGTGATACGGCGCGTTGTAGGGGAGACCGGGGCAAAATGGCACAGCGGGGCAAAACGGGGCAGTGTGGGCAAAACTCAAGCCTACAATAATTTTTGGATGCCCCATTTTGGCCCAACGATACATCCGGATTTTTAAACCCGTTTTGACCCACCTACCACCATTGCCACCATCTTAAAAGTTAAATGACATGGAAGTTAGCAACGTTGCACCAATAATATCGTTGACTGGTGTCACTTTTCTCAAATAGTTTATTTTCCGTCGAATCAATAAAAAAAAATTATATTATATTGTTGTTATTATTATATTATTGTAATTATTATAAATATATTTACATTGTTATATTAATATATGACATTACATTATCGGCTCGCAAGGAAAGGAACTTTCTGCGAAACATGACAGCTGTCAATAATTTCGTTGGAACCACGATGCTAACTTCTATGCCTTAAAGTTATTGGAAAATTGGCTTTTGTCTCATTATCCCGCTTTGCCCCACTATGCCATTTTGCCCCGCTCTCCCGTACGCCCGCGCGTGTACACGTAAAAAATACCGTCGCGGAATACCCGAGCTACCTGAGCTTTCTCGTTGGCTTTACGGCCACCCTTACGCAGGATCTCCTTTATCTCGTGGATTATCACGTCTTCCGTGGTTCCGACCGACCGCGCTCTCCTCCCGCTCTCGTCCCAAACCGACGGAGAAACGTATACACCGCTCAACGGCCTCGCGACCCGCCCCCGCGTTTCCCTGAATATACGACGATGTTAAAGCGTGAGATACGCACAGAAACGAAAAAGCGCCGGGCGAAAAAAGGGTCTCGTAAAGGCTATTCGGATTTTCTCGCTCCTTCGGGGGAAAACACAGCGAACTCGATGGCCGCCGAGGCCCGCGGTGAGTTACCGATTATGGCAGTGGACACGAAGATAAAAAAAAGGAACTATGAAAACAGCATATCATTACGTGTTCTCCGAGCCCGCGCCTCACAGTTCAGCCCTCGTAAGAACCGATGGTTTATTTTTTATCCACTCCCCTCCCGTCGGCGTTTCGCTCCGCGCGTTTACCGAAAAACACTATTTTTTCGAGGCGGCCATCCAGTAATTCAGAAATAGCTGCGAGGAAAAAACCGGGCTGTGAATAAAAGAATACGAGGAGAAAGGGTGGAATAGGATTGTTTGTTGGTGACTCGTTGGCGCGCACTCTGGCTTTCGCGTCCGTGAATTTCGAGTGCCTCTGTCTCTATCTGTCGCTCGGACAATCCCCCACCTCCCTAAAGCCCCCCCTCCCCCCTCGTCGCCGTGAAGCTTTTATTTTCGATTCATTGATGAAGTTATGCGCCTCCCTGGCTTTCACCAAATACGATATATATTCCGAGGGATTTTTGGCGCGACAGTACGCTCACATGCCGACCATATACTATACCGTACTATGGCTATGTATGACTATATATATATATATATGTATATATATGTATATATATATATATATATATATATATATATATATACGCATACTGGCGGACTGAGGTTGGACGACAACGACGAGCGTGCTTTGGGACCGTCGAGCCTCGACGATGCGTTCGCCAGTCGAGCCGCTCGTACGCGTCGCTACATTTTCATTTGGCGGGCGCCAGCACACTTTCGATCCCGACCGGGCAGGCTACTCGACGCCACCAGTTCCCTCATCGAGGCTCTCGATTTTTTTTTCTCTTTTTTTTTTGTTCCCCTCTGTTTTTTTCTTTTACTGCTGTTTTTTTCTTTTAACCCGTCGCGCACTCCCTACGTTCCACATACGGTCACTATTCTTCGATTTGCGTGAAAAATCCATGCGCCCGTGGCGAACGCGCGTGCCCGCCCGCGCGACCATGGCCGGCTCGTCCGAGGGCCTGCTCATTCAGCCGCATTCTGCGAATTACGGAATGTCGCTGGAACTACACCCAGAAATTTTTTTTTTTTTACGGGCACAACCAAATAAACATTCCTTTGGTTCAAATAAATATTTTTATTGTTTTAAATGCATATTTATTGAAATTAAATGAATATTTATTTTAATCCAATAAATATTTATTTTATGGCTGAAGGACTGCGGTCGATGGCCAATTGGCAATATACTGTATAGATATAAAGAGAAAAGTCTATTAGGTTAAAAAAATCTGTTACATGTTATGTATTGTTAATAAACTCATTACTACTACTATTTATTTTAATCCAATAAATATTTATTTAATCCAAGTAAATATGTATTTGCGGGCGCCAGACAAATAAATAATTTTTCTGGGTGTAACGGATTCGAAGGCGGTCCAGGATTGAAAGGTTTAAAAAGAATCAAAGTTTCGTTATCCTCCGGCGGCGATCGGTAATTAAAGGACGCCACGCAGCGGGGCTACGAGCGCGCGTTAAACTTATATCCGTAGCGGGTAAGTCCGAGCGAATGTTCCGTGAACGGATGTGCCGAGGTACGCGGGCCGAGTTAGCGGCGGGAGGGGAGGGAAAATAAAACCCGTGTAACGAGAATTATCTCCCGCCGTCGAGTTTTTTTCGCTCGCCCTTGTGTACAGAGGCCGCGCTCGCTTGTGCCACGCTTTTTTCCTCAGGGTGGCGGCGGACCCGCACGGGGTCTGTGCACCGTACTCGCACCGAGAGTCGTTCCGCCTATCAGGGTTTTACGCGCGCGAGGGCAAACTTTGCCGTAGCCCTCGCTTTTTTTTTCATCCACGGTCCCGTACGCTTCCTCGCTCTCGTGCACCTCCACGTTGCCCTTATCTCGCCCGCGAAAGACAACGAGGTTACGGAGGGTCGGAGGGGTAGCAGCTGACACGCGGAACGGGGATAATTAGCCGCGCAGACGGAGCACCGCCATCGCCGAGGGAACACTATCTCTCGCGGTGTCTATCGTTTCTCATTTTCCCGTCGTCTCCCGATTTTTTTCCCGTCTCTTGCGCCTCGGGGACGTGTTTGATCTTCCCGAGAAGGCAGAACCGCGCCGCCGGCCAGTCTCTCAGGATCGAACGGGCTATAAATAAAATTATTAAACAAGATTCCCTGTTACAGTGTGAATCTCCCAGGTGCGGCTGGACGAGGCTCGAGTATAGCCGACGTTTGGCTGTTAGTCTGCAGCAGGTTGCCAGCCAATGATCGGATGTCGATTTAAGGAGGGAGTCTCGCTGCGTGCTGACTTAAGTTCGACAACAATAAGAGAAGATTGCAAGTACTTCTTGATGGTGTAAAAATCTGAAAAAAATCATGTATACTAAAGGTACTGAGAAGATTAATTTTAAAGTGTTATTACCAAATTCATCAAAAAATTAATTGTTTAACAAATTACCCGGCAACAAAACATTTTTTTATGAAAATGATTCGTTTATTCTTCTGAATACGTATGAATTTTTTCAGATTTTTAATGTTTTATGTTTTTTTACAGAACAATAATCAACGATTACTCAAAAATCTGAAAAAATTCAAACGTATTCAGAAAAATAAACGAATCGTTTTCATAAAAAAAATTTTTGTTGCCGGGTAATTTGTTAACCAATTAATTTTTTGATGAATTTGTTAATAATATTTTGCAAAATTAATTTTTCCAGTACCTTTAGTATACATGATTTTTTCAGATTTTTACACCATCAAGAAGTACTTGCAATTTTTTCTTATTGTTGTCGAACTTATGCGAAGTCATCGTGCAGCGAGACTCCCTCCTTAATTTAATGCTTAGCATTGACAAAACTGTCGGCTGATAATCACGCCGACGTTGCGCTCGATAGTTAGCGAGACGCTGAGTACCGGAGTTGAGCGGGCGTTGGCGTATCGTCGTGTTCGACGTATGAAGTGGACGTTCGCTCGCGAGGTCGAACGACTTTAGCGCAGTTTTCACTGACGATGTTCAGCGAATGTACGATACAAAATTTTTATAATCAACGACATTTTTTTTCCTCCGATTTGCAGGATTGCTGAATGGTTTTTTATTATTATTCGGGATTCCTTTATTATATTAAATACCGTTATTATTAATTAGAATGTAATTACAGAAATGAATTAATAATACTGAGATAAATGAAAGCAATTGGTAAATTAATATTAGATAGACGTGCGGTTGATGTACAGCTTGGAGTAAATCAGAATGATGTAGCCAGGCGGGTGAAATGGACACCCGTAATATTTTTTTATGTAACAAACGAATGGCGCTGCTGTGTGCACGGTTTTTAGTTTATGTGGATCCAATGTGATTGCACCGAAAATTATAAAAATGTACGTGCAAGGATCAGTACGAGCGGTGAATTCCTACTTCGTGGTAGCCAGAAATTTCTCGAACTGTATTTGTAGCGCTCTGGAGACATAACTAAATTATAACTTTTCTGGTAAATCAATATTGCACACAATAGCATGTTTTACGAAAAGATTGATTAAACAATTTTTTTAATTTCCTCCCCAAATTTAATTTTTTTAAAATGTCTTTCCTAAATTTAATTATTTTAAATTTCTTCCCTAAATTTGTCCCCGTCAATGGTAGTGGACCACGTGGCCATCTCGCCCGCAATATCCGGGTGATATGGCCACTAAAACTGTTTTCTTCTTAGTTTAGCAAACGTTTGACAGAGGTATTTACTGTCTTCCTGCAGGTTATGTATAAAATATAGAAACTATAAAAAAGCAATTGTTAGTGAATTATTAAAAAAAGCATTTAGGAGTCGTGCAGATGGATAAAAATATTTTTTTATTGCTTATTCATATTTGTTATTCAACGTTAGTTGTTCATCGGCAGCCAACATTGGGTCCGATGTTACCATCCTGACGTTAGCTGGTTGTCGGACCTACATTGGCGACCAGGGTCGGGTGGACTTTCTAACTCAGGCGGTCATAGTTGGTCCACCGTCTGCCCGGCTCCAAAACCGCACCTGGGCTGCACCTTAAATGTCTACCAAAAAAGAAAAAAACAAAAACAACACAAAAAAAAACAAGAAAAAAAGAAAAAAAAAAAAAAAAAAAAAAAAAAAAAAAAAAAAAAAAAAAAAAATACTGCTATTTCATCATATATCACAAACTAACCATACCTATCAACATAGCTGAGAGCAGAAGCAGGAACATTACAGCGAACGAATATCTCCATGCCGACCCTATAAATTCGTCGAGACGTACGAGAAGCGATCTTCTTCGCGCGCAAACGAGGCTCTTCATCATCCGCGGTAGAGGAGGATGAGCGGGACGAGGGGGGGGGGAGGGGGTGGAGTGAGAGGAGTGCAAAAGCCAACGCTCTCGGTTGTATCGTTCTTCGCTCATCTCGTCGTCGTTTGCCGCGAATTCGCCAAGACGACGACGAAGCGACTACGACGAACTCTCATGAAATCCCAACGACTGATAATGCACTTTACGGTAAAATCGGGCAGGTCCGGGAGTACGGCTTCGAATCGCGAGGCAAACTTTTGGCGATAACTCAGAGAGCTCGCTCGTCCCCCTCCTGGACCAAAGCGGTAGCGGCGGCACGTTGCCGGTTCCTTCTCCTTACCTACTTTCCCCTTCCTCTTGTCGCCGGTCTGCGATAGCCAGAGGAGACGCTGTGGCCGCGCGCGATACAAGACGACAATCGTCCGTGTGTGTCTCATACGCATTCGCGAAAAATAACCCCTTCTGCCTGTCGGTTCCTCTTTCGACTTCCTTCGACCCCGATCCTAAATCTGTTTGTTACCCCGCTTGATTCACCGTCGTCTCTCGGCGTTCGGGTGGCTGTCGACGTCCAGCGAAGAAACGAACGTTCGTGGAGGAGCGACCTCAAACCCCCATCCATCCCTCGCATCCCTCGTACGATCGCACCGAGAACCAGCCGGAAACCACGAGCACACGGCCATACTCCGAAGACCCCCAGAGTTTATCCCGCCGGAACGGCGAAAAGCCGCGGCGTACACAATCGGGCTCGATTCGTAACGCCGGAATTCTTCAACGACGCAACCTCCGACCGTCGTCCCAGAAATAAAGCGTATGTACTTTATGCGGCGGGCGGTCACGAGCCAGTGAGAGACGATCGCGACGAATCACCCATGATTTTCAGCGGGTTTCAGGAGGTCGCCTCTTTCCTTCTCCTTGTTACGCAAAGACGTTGAACGCCAGAGCCGCTCCTCCATCAAGATTTATTTTCTGAACCACGATTCCTCTCTTCCTCTCTGAGATTACGTTTATACGTCTTAGTCCCAGCAATGCCATTGTCGCGGCCCTTTCATGCATTCCTCCCTTTTCCCTCCCATTTTTGAGTTAATATCTCAACCCGAGCTGTCTCCCCGCGCTCCGTCGGAGGACTCGTCGTCTTTTCCAGCGAGTTATTACGGGCAGGGCATTAGTTATATCCAGTGCGCGTCATGAAAGGCGTTAATAAACTAGCCGGGAAATGAGATCTTGACGGGCGCTCGCGCTTCCCGGCAGCTGAAGGAAATCGTCCCGAGAGCGAAAGCTCCTCCGCCCCCTCGTCCCTCTCACCCTTTCATTTCATCCGTTTTCGCCTTTGTCTCGCCGGCCGCTTTCGTTTCTTTCGCTCGTGTCTAAAACAAATTTTCTCGGACACCTCGCGATAATCGTCGCTAATACCGGTTGCCCGGAATCGCGAGTTCTGGCATTTTTTGCCCAGCCGCGCTCTCCGAATCGCGTACCGGTTTCACGACTTTCTCAACTTCTCGTTCATAATGCAAGACACGTGCGACGGCGAGTGGTCGTCTTGACTTCCGAAAGTAATTACCCTCGCGCAAAGGAATCCCGAGACGGTTTCAACCCAGTTTCTCGGCGCCTCCTCCGAAGCCCAAATGAATAAGTACGCAAATGAATAAGTACGTGGATGAATGAAGAGATCAAGTTACCGACAAACGATCCGCGACGTGGTCGCTCGGTGAGGAGTCGGCTGTACAGAAAATGCGACTTTAATCACGGAAAGTTAAAGTGTGCAATTTCAGAGGGTAGGCAAAACTCTCGTTCCTCGCGGACTTCGCGAATAGTTTCGTCGATATTAAACACAATAGACGGTTCCCCGTCCTGTTTTGCCCCCTCGGTAAACTTTACTCTCCGACGCTATGCAAAATCAGAGCCTTGAGGTTTGCACGCGGACCGGCAGCGAACGAGGTGAATCCTGATCGTTTTCATCGTTGGCAAAAGCGCATTAGCCGCGGCAGGGAAAAGTCCGGCGCTCGTGAAGGGGATGGGCTACCCGGTATACGTCGTTCGTTTCAAACACAGCGCGATGACCGGGCCCGCCCCCCGAACGGTTATTAAAACTTCGTTACAAACTTCGGAGTTTTGTCGTGAACTGTAGAGGGTAACGGGTTCCGGACGAGTATCGGAGAACGAATGAAAAACGAAAGAGAAATCCCTGCCCCGGTCTGAGGCATGCCGGCGCTGCCGGGCGACGCTCCTCCAGGACGGAGCGCCGAAGAGCCGACGAAGCTTCCCGTAGTAAAAGAAAAATAATTACGAACTCGTTCCGCCTCGGCGTCGCGGCCGGTAAGATTTTTTTTTAATTAGCCGCTTTAAATTCCGTCGAACTCCTCTCTCGGTATTTCTGTCGCGGGGTGTGTGATGCGCGGGAATATCTCGCCGACAAGGAATTCGCGAGGAGTTATTTTCTCCATCGTATCCCCGGCCCGAGATGACGGGAAGCTTTTCTTTTCCATTATACTCCGAAGGAAAAGGAAAATCGCAGAGCTCGTATTTTTTTTTTTTTTGCCCGAGACACAGCACCGACGCGCTCGGAAGTTTAGGGTAATTCGCTGAGGGGCGGTTCGCTCGTGACTCGAAAGCTCGAGGAGAACAGCGGCCGCTGGTCTCTGGTTTCCTTCGGCTTGCGGCCAACGGTCCTTTCGGTATATACCAGTGAAAGTCCTCGGCGAGAGGGAGAATTCTCTCGAGACACGCTTGACTAATTAGCCTCTTCTTTTCCAGTAATTAGTCGTAAAAACGCGCGTAATGGATTCCATGTTCTTTTGAGCGTAAAGCAAAAAAAAAACGAAGAAAACTGAGAGAAAAAAGAGGAGGCCGTCAGGGGCAAAGAGGGAAGCCGTCCGGAGTGAAGACCCGAGGCACCGGGCCGCGTACAGTTTAAATTTATATATACGACAGGTAACGCAAGGTTCGCACGGGCGCGCGGTCGGTACGGCGGAGACTACGGTGGGAAGATAGTCGCCCGTTCAGCAACGGCCGGGGGAGAAAATGCGAGCTGACCTGAAAAAAAGCCCGGATGCGCAGGACTTTATAACGATTCTCAATGTCCGCTGCAGTGCACTCCGGGCCTACTGCTTCTGCCGCGATTCTCTTTTAGCGACGGCGAAAAAACTCCCGGAATTAAAGAGACCGGGACTTTCGCTGGGCCAGCCTTGAGGGTTTTTGCTCTCTTTGACGAGAACGGACCGGAGTATCCCAAACAGATTTAGAGGAAGCCCGACTCACCGGTATGGGAATTTACTTTTTTCCCGACTTCGCTAAAATAGGCACACAGAAAAAAAAAGCATTGAATCAAGTAAAATTTGCCAATGAAGTAAAAACGTAATTCTACTCTGAATTCGTACAATTTCATACCGGATTGAAACGATAACATGTCACCTTGACAGTCTTGCTGTCGTTGTTTCAATATCATATGGAATTGTGAGAATTCAAAGTAGAATTGAAACAAACATTTTTTTCTTCGGCAGCCGGCAAGCAAGTTTTTTTTCAGTGCACATTTCTTGCGTGCAATACGGGCAGAAAATAGCCTATTATCGACCGATGATCATTAGTAACCTGTGCGCATGCGCAGTACAGTTTCATTACTCCCTAGGGAGTAATAGGGCTCCCTCTGCAAGCTCTATTACTCCCGGAGAGTAATGGTCATTGGCGAAAATCACGATTTTGTGCGCAAGAAATGTGGTTATTTTAACGAAGTCGGCAAAAAAATATCGTATGCGATATAGTGCATTTTCAGCTCGTGTGAATTTCTGCCTTCGCTCCGCTCGGGCATCAAACTTCACACTCGGTGAAAACACGCACTTTACTCCCTTGGCTTCGGCTTCGTCGGTCTCCCGAGTCAAGCAGCTTTGCTGGCGTCCAGTAGATGGATGGGTGACCGCTTAGCCCCACACCGGCTTGCACATGGAATGTTGAGCGGCAGGCCAGTTTTTCTGAGTTCTTGATGTTAAAACATCGAGGAATCAGTAAAATATAGGGCCGTCTGTACCGACACGGGTTTTCCGCAGTTTCCCCGTGTCCGCGGCAAATGCGGTACCGTGTAGCTAAGTCGGCTTCGGACGCACTGGAAGTTAGGTAGCTTAGTGAAGTGCGGGTAGCGAGTGGCAGGGGGGAAAGGGACGGGTTACGTAAAAACCCTATAGAACATACAAAAATAGTTACTAATCCGTGTTTCGGCGGATTTCTCTCACCCCGAAGATCTCCAACGCACTATTCTCTTCATCCCTTATTAAATTGAGAGCACCAGTGACGGCGACGTAATTTGTTAATGTCCCGGAGAGAGATTGCCATCGGAAAGGGGATTAAAGGAAACAAAAAAGAAGTTTCCGGATCACGGCGCGACTAACGATTCGCTGGGACTTTTGCCTCCGGGCTACTTTGCCGGTAGGGTTTATACCCCGAAGAATCACACGGCAGCGAAGCGGCGAGTCTGTCTCATCGTCTCATCGTCCCACCGAGGGCGAACAAGATGCGCCGCCCAAGTTTCCCATCCCGGAGTTTCTTACGTAAGCAAGAGGAGAAACAACTTCAGTGGTGTGGCCGTGTGTACGCTCGTGGCTCCGCGAAGCTCCATCCCGCGCTTCACGAGATTTACGACTGCGGAACGATTTAATTTCACCAGATTGGCGCTGAAGCGTAATATAGATCCTTATCCCATCGCTGCGCCTCCCCGCCTCCCGGCCACTCCGGGTTTACCGATCCTCCCCCGGTGTGTTTATTCCCGGTTGCAACGTGCACGAGGCGCGTGTTGTTTCGCAACAACGACACACGATACCTTCTCATTATCCGATGTGGGAGACACAAT
This sequence comes from Ichneumoninae sp. A BG-2022a, assembly GCA_030522665.1. Taxonomy (NCBI): domain Eukaryota; kingdom Metazoa; phylum Arthropoda; class Insecta; order Hymenoptera; family Ichneumonidae; species Ichneumoninae sp. A BG-2022a. The sequence continues at coordinate 5,932 of JAPYZC010003602.1, read as the reverse complement.
CTTGCACCCGCACTCGGCCAGTCTCCGGTTGCTTCCTCTCCACTGTGACATAATGTCGTGTATCCGTGGAATACACGGTTATGGCATACGATAATGGACGAGTGTACGGTGATTCCGAGACTGAGCATCGATTCTCATATCCAACGGATGAACGATTTATACCCCTCATCGGGAATCGACTTCGCCAGGGGCTTCCCGGAAACATGCTGGAACAGCAGCATTTGAATAAGAATACCTATCGGTCGCAGGCACGATTCTTTCCGGCTTAACGGACCGTGAGCTAATACGAAAACGTCAATAAGCGAAGACGAAAAACGAGGATACGCTGATCGGGGATGAGGAATACCACGGGGCGGGGGCAGCGGCGGTCGGAGGGATGGTTGGGAATAAAAGAGGATATAGAGTAGAAGCCACGCCATGTTCCATGCAAGCTCACCGTAAGTGCGAGATAGGAAATACCTCACTTCCGGTCGAAAAATTTGATTATCAAACCGGAAGTGAAGTATTTCCGGTGTGACGTCACTTCCCGTAGAAAAATGAGAATTTACGTCATACCGGAAATATGGCAGTTCCGGTTTGAAAATCTCATTTTTGTACCGGAAGTGACGTATTTCCGATAAATATCCGGAAATATAAATTTCCGGTTTCTAAAATTCACAGTCTATAGTGAGGGCGCGGAACGCCCGAGCCACAACCTGATAGTACTGTATACATGCGTGTGTGTGTGTGTGTATACATATGTATATCTAGCTCTGTGCATGTAATGAACGCAGGCCAGAGGTTGCGCAGCCAGGGCGAGAGAAGCCCGCCGGGAGTGCTCCAGCGCAACAGTAGTATCAAGGAGCGGCTACCAGCGCTAGCGCAGTGGTTCCAGGGGATGAAGCCGAGAGGGCTGGGGAAGGGGGTGGTTGTCATTTGCTGGAATTGCAATTTCTCGCTGACGCTCGCAACCTGCACTACTCTCACTGTAGCTCTGTCTCTTTCGCGCCACAGTTCTCCCCCAAGTAAAAGCGGACTAATGATGCACACTAGACTTAATGCGTCGTTGCCTGTTCTCATTTTTTTTTCTCTCCATCCTGTACCCCCTCCCCCTCCCTTGCCGCACCCTCGTCTCTCGTTCGCCATTGCTGATACAGAGGGATGCTGGGGAGAGAGCAGGAGAGAAAGTAATTTTGTCCTCTCTCGCCGTTTTTTTTCTTTTTCACTATAATTCTACGCCACAGCCTCCGGGTGAGAGGGACAGAGACTTTACTATGTAGAATACATTGTATACACCGTGCACCGTACTGACCGAGTCGCTTGACACTATCTCATTTCACTTTTTTATCGTTTTGTTTTTTTTTTCTCTTCTTTTTCATGCTACCGACACGACAATCGGCGCTACAAAGGTGTAAGGTGCCTCAGGGACGCCAGGTTGGAAGTGCTACCGGAGGTGGTGCAGCGTGGTCACGAAGCGACACTACGATGCCATTATGTTCTCGAGGACACGCCACTTTACTCGCTCAAGTGGTACCGCGGCAAGAACGAGTTCTACCGATTCTCACCGAATGAAACTCCCACGACGAAGATATTCACCTTTCCTGGAATCGACATTGATGTAAGTCCATATCATTTTTATTACTGTTATTATTTTTTCTTACTGTCTTCTTCAATTCTTCAATTTCTGGGCTATCGGGCCAGAAAATTGTACACAGACTATTAACGACCAATGGTCCCTATTTCATTTGGCGAGGATCGATCAACCGTTAAAATGTTATGACACTTTGAATTTTTTGAATTTTACGAAAAATGAGTATTTTCTTTCCGACGGGAGTTTTAGTTTCAAATATTGAGTTCAGACTAAAATAAGTCACAGTTTCGTGATCAAAATAAGTTAGATGAAGTCCCTGAGCGATGATTAAAGAAAACACTTTTTCGGGAATTTTTATAACCAATATAGCAAAAATGAGTGATTTTGCGTATTGTCAAACAACGATTTCTTTGCTTCTCTATGGTATTGTGAAAAAACTCAGGTGTTTATCATGTTCTATGACAAGAAATACACAAGATGTATGTGATGGAGTTGGAAAAGCTAGATAAAGAGGTACCGTTTGCATTTATTGAGTACAAATCGAAAGTGTCAAAAATAATTCAGGAGCGTATAATTCCATGTATGTTTTCGCGCCGATCACACATCGGATAAAGTGAAGCGTGATGTTGGTGTATTTTTCGCGCTGAACCTGAATCGATCAGTCGTTTTTTATAAAAGTCAAATACAACGTTGAAGTTAAAAAAGATAAAAATTGCAATTTTCATATCTCTTCCTTATAAAAGTAGAACATTGAAATTTTCACATCGCTTCTTTTAAAAGTAAAAAATTGAAATTTTGAAGAAGCTTTGCGAATAAATGAATAATATAATAAAGCCATATGAAAATTTCAATTTTCAACTTTTATAAAGAAGCTATATCACAATTTCAATTTTCAATTTCTTTACTTCATTTTTTTCATCGTGCATTTTGATCGTTATGCTGTTCGCTTGTTGTCAATGTCTATTTCATCGAACATTTATTGAATTCGGTGAAACAGGGATTTTGACGAGGCATGGGGAAGCTTCCAGTGGTTGAATAATGAAATGATCCAACACAGTTCGATAATCCTAAGTGTCAAATATGCAGTTGATCTGAAAATTTCATGGTTGCACTGTGCATTACTTTTCACATTTGAGAGGACGGTCTAGTCGCCGTGAATCGACGGTCCATAGATTGAACAGCAATTAATGCCTTTAATTAACGCGCGATAGACGGAAAGAGGCAAAGCTTCGTACACAATTAAAAACGAAGCACGTCTTTAATCTAAAATGATCGCGAACGCTCGACCGTTTTCATTATATCAATGAATAATTCGCAAATCTACCTTAATCATACATTTTTTTCGTTACAGCGTTGAGCGCCCGAGACGTATTAATAATACTAAACGGAGCATGATTTTTCATCAAAGGCTTCGAGAAGGCTTGGCTTGGCTCTTTATGCTGAAAAGAGGTCAATTGCACCGTCTCTGTCCTCCGCATTTTATATATATATAATTTTTTACATTTTCCATGAAGAAAGTTAACAATTTGGCGCCTTCATTCTGTGTTTCCGGCGTCAAAGCGTTCACGAGACTCTCTCCCTTGGACCAGCTCATCTTGTACCTTTGCTCTCTCCCCCCCTTCGTCATTCTTCGCTTTCTCATTTCCTTCTCAGCCGCCCCGCCATCCTCCTATATACCAGGTTTTTCTTCTCCACTCGAGGCCATTATTTAAACTTCGCTAATTACGCACGCTTTTCCCCCGCGCTTCTCATCTCGGCGAGACGCGATTGATCTTCACGCCGATTTCGAACACTCTCCACCTCCCATTCTTTATCGCGACCAGCCGCTCCAAACTTTACGAGGTTGTATCTGCTATTTATCGCTACTCCTCTCGAAAAGTAACTTTGCACTCTTTTCGCGCCTCCAGCCTCGTTCAGCGCTTTCCGATCAATTTTTTTTTTTGTTCCTTTTTGTTTCCATGCAACGCTTTACACACAGAATGAAAGCAGAGTGGCCTCTCTATATATTAGCTGTACGTATAAAGAGATTTTAAAAAATGCAAAAAAAAAAGATCGCTGAAACCCGTGCGGCCTGGCGTAGGTCCCGCGGGACGGTTTCACGTGTTCGCCGATCGCGGATTCCATTAATCCCCCGTCGAACGATTACGGAATTTTAGATATCGTTCGGGGGCGAGGCGGGGCGGAGGGAGCGATGGTGCGTGGATCCAGCCCGTGTGAAAATGCTTGGCGCGAAGCCTTTATCGGAGCCCGCTGTCCGCTATCTCCCTGGGCTCATCCTCGCTTTCGCGCCCGGGCGCGAGCTTTCTCTCGCCCCGATTTGTCGAATAAAACCGTCAATTTAACACTCGGATCTTGGCACTTGTGCCCATTGGCGAATCCTCTCTCTCTTCCTCTCTGCTCCAGCGCTTTCTCGATCCGCCCGACTCTCTCGCTCGCTGTTTGCCAGCCCATCGTTCGCACCCAATTGTTTACCGTCGGAATCGAACAGGCGCCGGGTGACGATGCGAGTGCGGCAAATACCCGAACGGCAAATACGCCCATTTACATCGATGCTGAAGCAGGCTAGTGAGGGTGATAAAGTAAAGAATTAAAAAAAAATGATAAAAACAAAAAAAGAATAAAATAAAAATTCCTCCTCGCACACAGGCGACGCGTACGATAAGCATGGCGGATCGAATGCACGCGTTACCGGGGGCTCAAGAGACCCGCGAGAGAGCATTTTCACACCGACTCATTGCCCTCCCCGAGCGCCGGCCATGAATTTAAATTGCCGCTCATTTCATTATTCCACCTGACGGACACCCGAGTGCGTGTGTTACCCATCGTACGTATCGCGATATCGATTGCGACTACAGATTCGAGTATTTACACGATCGTGTCGATGTAACTGTCCGCATTGCGTCTCGATGCATCCACGATGGATGTTCCCGTGCGTTAACATAGAAATTAAAGGGTGGAATAATTTTCGAACGAGGAGTAGGGTCAATGGGGTGAATATGGCCCATCCCATTAGCACGTGAGGCGGTGATAATTGCACCGCACAATATTCATCACTTTCACCCCAAAGCAATTTTACACGGAGAAAAATACACAGAAAAAAAATATCATTGAATCAAGTAAAATTTGCTTACGGGCTGCCAACGAAGTAAAAACGTTGTTTCAATTCTCCTCTGAATTCGTACAATTTCATACCGGATTGAAACGATAACATGTTACTTTGACAGCCTTGCTGTCGTTGTTTCAATATCATAAGGAATTGTAAGAATTGAAAGTGCAATTGAAACAAACATTTTTTTCTTCGGCAGCCCGCAAGGAAATTTTTTTTTCAGTGTAGTTCTGTTTCTCTCACAAAATGTAGATCGTTAATAATTTATTGTTGTGTCAGCAAAAATATTTGGCTGCTACAGCAAAATATTTGTAGCTACAACAAAATATTTTATTGTCCCTATCTTAACCAGGTAAATCAGTTATGGTAACAAAATTCTTGTTGTGCCAACAATTTTTTTTTCTCCGTGTATCACCGAATAGATGTACTAAACTGTGATACTTTTTAAATTTTTCTGTCGTAGGTCTCAAAGTCAAATGAGAGCCAGGTGACGATACAGAACGTGGATTTTGCCGTGGCGGGGAATTTTTCGTGCGAAGTCACCGCCGATGCGCCGACGTTTTCCACGGAATCTGGCTGGAAGAATCTCGTCGTTGTTGGTAAGTGACGCCAACGAGTGATGGCTGCGCATAGATTCGGTATTACCGCACTCGGTATTGCACTCGTGAGTGGAATGTTGCCTCTTCGCATCGGAGGACGACGATGCCGCCGGCTGTAGGAGGATAAGGAACACACTTGACGTTTCGCTCGCGCATAATACCTCCTTTTCATGCGGAGAGCCCTTGTTCTTCCCGTGTACCTAGTTGGCCTCCACTCTCGCTCCTTTCCTCTCGACTCGGGCTGGAGGTAATCGCGAGCGGAGTTCGCGGATTATTGGCATACGCGCTCCTCTCAAGTCCCTCGTAATTTAACGAGAGTTGCTGCAACTTTCCGGATGCACTTGGGTATACAAAGATGACGCTTTCGGTCATCTTTGAAAGCCTCAGGTTTCTTGATTGCGTTACTTGTCACGTTGCCTTTTGTGCGTCGATGTAGAATATCGGTTGAGAACGTGTAACGGCATCGATGGTACACTGAGAAAAAGGCTGGTATTTCTTACTATAACGAATAGTTTCCAGGGCGGACGTCTATATAGATAGTTTGTGATAGTATATACTCTGAGAAAAAGAAATGGTGGAATTAAGCAAATGCGCGGTGACATACGTTCGAAGGTGTATTTTGTTGGTACAACAAAAATGTTTGTTTCACTCGACAAA
>JAPYZC010003601.1:0-11699 GCA_030522665.1 Ichneumoninae sp. A BG-2022a | reverse complement strand
TACGAAAATGATTTGTTAATTTTTCTGAATACGTATGAATTTTTTCAGAATTTTATCTAATACTTGAAAATTATGATTTTAAACAAATTTTAACATAAACGAAACGAATAACATTTTGGGATCATTATTATGGACGGACAATCTTATCGGCATCTTCCATATGCTTGATTTTTTCAGATTTTTATCCGATCGAGAAGTGTTTGTAATTCTCTTTTATTCCTCTCAAACTTAGGCGGCGTCACTCATTGTGCTCGTACTACCTTAAAGCGAGGTGAATCACGTACCATGTGACATACGAGTGCGAGAGATAGGGGAGAGCGGGGCAAAATGGGGCAACGGGGCAAAACGCGGTTTTTGGGCAAAACTAAATTTTCCAATCAATTTTGGATCGGACAAGATGGCAAAACTGGGCAGAAAAGCCTGATGTATCCGATAGGGCGAATTTGGGCATCGAAAAATTATTGGAAAATGACGTTTTGCCCAAACCCCCGTTTTGCCCCGTTGCCCCACTTTGCCCGCTCTACGCTATAGATGCATTTTTGAATCAATGCCATTTAAGGCCGATTGACGTTTCCAATAAAACGGAAGCATCATCGCACGCGGTATTTAATTGCACATCCGGTAATACTTTGCTTTTCCCCGAAAAATCTACGGTCTCTGAATCGCATTCGTTACAGGTTTTGGTCGTTTCACATGTCCTTAAGGTGAAGTGAAAGTCACGTGACGGGGCTATGAATGTGAAAGAGAGATAGTTGCAATTTTTCAAATTAACTTTATTCAATGGTGCTCATCTTTTTGAAAAAAGATGAATTCGGTCCGGATCCAAAATTGCCGTGTGCATCCGGCTCGAATGTGCTTTTTTCTCAAAAAAATGAGCACCCGCGAGAAAAGTTCATTACAGTTTTTATTATCTTACTTATTATTTTACTTCCCCTCAAGGCGAAGTGAAATACCGCGGTCGGTACGGAAAATTGCAATGTACTTTTTTTAATGGCCCCAACTTATCTTTTTTTTTTAATCGGACAGGATGCGAATGGTAATTTTGCATTGGGCCTGATTTTTTTTTTTTTTTTTTTAATGTCTCCGTGAGAAAAGTTTGTTGCAAAATTGCAACTATCTCTTAAGCACTCGCAAGTCGCGTCTATGGCTGCCAGACTGAAAGATAGTTCGATGCGAAGTTTTACCAACGGAATAGAGACCGCGCAGAGACCACCCTGCTGTTAGAGGCCAAGTCAATCAATCCGAATACCAACGATTATTATCGATGGCTTTCCATTTCCGTTAGAATTTCTGATAGACCCGAGAATACAGGCAGGCTTTGAGTTTCCTATGGTGCGGGGTAACATCGTTATTTAACGATAATACACGATACAGAAAGGGAATAATGCCGGTTTTTGGGGGAGGGCCAGAACCGATGACGCTTTAATTGGTGGATCCCGGAGGGTTGTTCGATGCGTGTATAACGATACTCCGAGGGGATGAACCCCTCGCATACTTTCGTCGATCCCTCTCGACGTTCTCATTAGTACTTATAGATTTCAAAAAAAGTCATTCTCCTGGCTACTCGTAAAAATTTAACGAACATAACGTTTTACGACCCTCTCACGAAATAGGCCATACAGGAAGAAATGGATGTCGATGAAATGGTATGTAGATGGTTCGTATAGGGACATGGAAAAATATATTGCCATGTGCTGGTGTATTATTGCCGTTGGTAAATATATGTTTGCTGGACAGAGGGTTCGGTATAGTGAATACGATTATACTCGTACTGAGTGGTACTATTTACATTGGAGAAGCTACTATCGAAATGTTTTGATAGTCAGGTTGCTACAAGTTCGATATGTCGGATATATAGCATATATTTTCCCGCTAAATATTTTGAAAATTTTACTGTTGGAATGTTATTATAAAATGATGACATTGGTGTTTTATTGTAAAATGTTAATATTGGAGTTACATTGTAAAATATTGATATTGGAATGTTATCATAAAATATTGACATTGGCGTTTTATTGTAAAATATTGATATTGGAATGTTATCATAAAATATTGACATTGGCGTTTTATTGTAAAATGTTGATATTGGAATGTTATTGTAAAATAATGCCATTGGAGTTTTATTGTAAAATGTTCATATTGAAATTATATTGTGAAATATTGATATTGAAATGTTATTGTAAAATAATGACATTGGAGTTTTATTGTAATATGTTGATATTGGACTTATATTGTAAAATATTGATAATGAAATTTCATTGTAAATTCTTGATACTAACATTATTTCGTAAAACATTAATACCAGAAATATTTTGCATATATTTATGTGTGGACAAGGTAGTTGAAAATTTCGTTTTGGAACGATGTTGTAGTCGAAGCAGGTCGTCGGGTTTTGCGTTTCGACCGTTACTTTTCTTTCCCCCCAGTCCCCGACTCGTACTAGTTTCTTCCCCATTGCGTTGTATCTTGAAAATCTCCCGCCGAAAACTCGGTGCGGCAGCCCCGCGTGGTTCTTCGCGCGTGACGATCTTACATCTAGTGCGCACCCTCTTCCGCTCGAAGGATCATTTGCTTCTCGTATCTTTGTTTCTTTACGATCTTCAGCTGCGAGGAGCTCTCCGTTTCACATTAAATAATATTACATTTTTTTCATATTAAAAAAAAGGCGATAAAAAAATGCATGTTATACTTTTAATGATTTCCAGAAAATGTTTTGATGGAATTTCTACCAGACACCCCCGGCGGCGCGTGGCTCATCGCCAAAAATTCGTCACGCGAACTCGGTCCGGGCGGTGAGGGAAGTTGCCGATAAAGGCAACCTCCCTCCCTTTGAACGTTAGGTCGGGTCGTTGAATTTTATGGTGTTTATGGTGTAGGGCGGTGTCACGGTCTGCAGAAGCCACGCGTCGTCCCCCCAGTTCGAATCCTCGGAGCACAATTTTACCGGAGTATCGCTATGCCGATCGCTTTAGGAACGCGATCCAGGCATGGCTAATGTGTCATAAATTGATTTGGCACAGCGCGTGTCTCGTCTTATTTTTCCATTACCCATCGATCGGCGAGGGGGAAGGAAGAGACCCAGCCCGAAACCTTTTCAATTTACGGAAACTCGATACGCCCAATCGGAGGCGAAACCAGATGATCGAATCGATTCATTGAATCAGAGTCTGTTTGATTATACTGCTTATTTTTTGTAATAGCGTTAACAGTCTGTTTAATCACATTTTAGATACCAAAAAGATAATGACCAACTCTACGCAGTAAAAAGAGGGTGGATATTTTACAACGTATTGTTCACAAATGACCAGAATCTTTACTCGTTAATTTCCGGATTCCACCATCCGGTTCTAGTTTTACAAAGTTTTACAAACTAGTTCTAATTTACAAAGTTTTACAAACTAGTTCTAGTTTTACAAAGTTTTACAAATTAGTTCTAGTTTTACAAAGTTTTACAAACTAGTTCTAGTTTTACAAAGTTTTACAAACTAGTTCTAGTTTTACAAAGTTTCACAAACTAGTTCTAGTTGTACAAACTAAAATTGTTAAGGACATGAGAAATAAAAGGTAATTTTTGCGTATTAAAATCTTTACAAACGAGTCTGCCACTTATGTAACAAAATTATTTTTACGTAACCTCGTATACCGATCTTAAGAAATTATTTTTTATAATGTATAAGAGTTTAGTATTTGCGTAACGGTGGAACAAGTGTCTGCTCCTTTTTTTGCTCATTTTGCATGGAATACACGAAGACGAGTAAGGAAGGAGGAAACCCAGTTCGAAACCTTTTCAATTAACGGAAACTCTATACTCCCAATCGGAGGGGAACCCGGATGATCGAACCGATTTATTCAATCACAGTCTGTTTGATAATACTGCTTATTTTTACAATACCGTTAACAGTTTGTTTAATTACATTTTTGATACCAAAAAGAAAATAACCAACTCTATACAGTAAAAAAAGTTTGTGGTTTTTACAACAACTTATCGTTCACAAAAGTCTACAATTGTTTATTTGTTAATTTTCGGTTCCCACTATCCGGTTCCAGTATCCCAAACAAAACTACAAAATTCTTAACGACCCGGAAAATAAAAGGACAGATTCGCGTATTCAAATCTCAACAAACGACTCTGTCACTCATTTAACAAAATTATTTTTACGAAACTCCCTGTATCGATTTTACGAAAGTATTTTTTTTACTACGTACAAGAGTTTCTTCTTTCTGTAGGGGAGACCGGGGACAAAAGTAAGCGAAGCTTCCTCTATGAGGAAGGCAACAATACAGAAAATGCTTCCTCATAGAAGAAACTTCGCTTCAATTTGCTTCAATTTTCAGCTTTTATGAGAAAGCCACGTGACAATTTCAATTTGCAACTTATATGAGGAAGCCATATGAAAATTTAAGTTTTAACTTTTTTAAGTTTAAATTACAATTTTTCTGTGATAATGCACCCCGCTCCTATTTCTTAATAGCGGTCGGCGAAGGATTTCATTGGTACAGGAGAATGCTACAAATTACCCCACTACAATTGATCCAAGCGTGGCCCAAATTCTTACCGAATTTTATTTGTGTTTAAAGGGGCGGTGTTCGCAATTCCGTGCTACCTTCTGCTTGAAATGTTTTAACTAAATACCTAAGACCAGGTCAATGGTACACTATTGAATGCCGAAGCGTTAGACTCTCGGGTTTGTTGGTAAAAAAAATAAAAAAAGGATTTTTGTTACTTTTGTCCCCGGTCTGCCCTAACGGTGGAACAAGTGTCTGCTCCTTCTTTTTCTTCATTTTGCATGCAATACACAAGGACGAGTAAGGTAGAGCGAGGACTCATTGTTATTCGTCTCGTGCCAGTGGAGTAGCGGTGGACTTGTGCTCTACAATCGGGCTAATTAATCAGTCGGCTGTCTTCACACGTTGGTGGGCCCACCTTGCGGACTATGGAATAATGGACCAGGGGATAATTTAGAATTAGCCCTCCGTCCCTTCGTGAACCGTCGTCGTCGTCCTCCTCCTCGTCGAGCGGCCAACCGTGCGTGCCTACATTTTTATACATTTATGTGCGCATTCACAAATGTGTGCGGCCTGTACGGACGTACGAGCCGCTCGGGAGTGTCGGGGAACGTGCCGACGAGGTAAAGGAGCCCGGTCGGTTCCACATGACTCGGGGCACGCGCCTCTCGTACCCTACCCGTAAGTCCGACGGGGGGAACTCCGATCCTCGCGATCCCATCGGGATATCACGAGTTTAATAGGCGTGACGCTCGGAAGTTTCTCATTAAAGTGTCCTCGCGATGCACGTTGTGTATTCTGCTCGTAACGATTATCGTGATCGACGACGATTCACGTGAAGTACAAATTCTTCGACGGGTTTTCTGTGAATTATTTATTTTTACAAAGGAATCGAGAGCCAACGGTGCGGCGGAGAAGAAATATGCTTCATGGAAACTAATAGTCGGTTGGTAGGTACGAACCATTTTTATGGTTTTTTTTCTCGGTTAATTTTTTTTAATCAGTTGTTCTAACAAACTATTACACTGAGAAAAAGAAATTTGATTTGATTTATTGTATACGGGACAAGCCCTTTTACAAGATATTTGTACATTCGAGTGTTGAGGTTGTGAATCTATACAATTAAACAGCATGGTTTACATATTTTCTTTTTTAGTAGTATAAGTAATATAAGTACTATAAGTGTGTATGCTGAGCACAGATTTTAAGCACGAGAACTTAAAGCCTCCCACGAAATGATTGGATTAACAAATGATTGGATTAAACAAATGCGCGGTGACGTAAGTTCTAGGCTGTATTTTTTTGGTGCAACAAAAATGTTCGTTTCGATTGACAAATTTGGAATAATTTGAGGCAAATAATCATTTAACGAAACAATGTTTTATTTGTACCAAAAAAATAACAGCTCTCAACATATAATTTTTCAGATATTTTTATATACAACATAATTTATATACATACTTTTTTTCTCAGTGTAGGACTTCCGACTCATCAATTTTCTGGGCGGTGGATTTGGATCATCTCGGTGCACGGAGAAAAAGAAATGGTGGGATCAAGTAAACGCGCGGTGACATACGTTCAAAGGTGTATTTTGTTGGTACAACAGAAATGCCTGTTTCAATCGAAATTTTTTAATAAATTGAAGCAATCATTCGATTAACAAAGCTATGCTTTATTTGTACCAAACGAATAACAGCTTTGAACGTATGTCCCTGCGACTTTTGGTTAATCCAACCAATTTTTTTTTTCTCAGTGTGAGGGCTGTCGTTGGAAGCGTTTTCATCGGGCACGCTGAGAGAAGGATCCGATAGAAATTACCATAAATCTGGTAAAACATGACAGAAGTTTCTGGTATGTGGGAACTACAGTGATGTCCTGGCAGATATTCTTATTATACTTAATACATTCTGGTAGCAAAAATGATCATTTTCGCTGTCGCAGGTATTACCCGAATATTCTGTAATTTTTGCTAGAATATTCCCAAATAGACAAGCGCCAGGAAATGAAGCTAATATGGCGCTTGACTAGCTGGGCGAGTTCTTCTTGCTAGAAAATATTGCAATCAGTGGCGTCGCGATAGCGAACCGTTTCTTTTAGGTTTGTAGGTCATATGAGCATATTATGTCGAACAAATTTGTATAATGTATGCATAGTTAAAAAAAATTTATCCACGAAATTATCAGTTCTATCCACGAAATTATCAGTTTTTATCCACGAAATTCTCAGTTTTTATCCACGAAATTATCAGTTTTTATCCACGAAATTCTCAGTTTTTATCCACGAAATTCTCAGTTTTTATCCACGAAATTCTCAGTTTTTATCCACGAATTTCTCAGTTTTTATCCACGAATTTCCCAGTTTTTATCCACGAATTTCTCAGTTTTCATCCACGAAATTCTCAGTTTTCATCCACCAAATTCTCAGTATGTATCCGCAAAATTCTTAGTTTTACCTACGAAATTTTTAATCTTAAAATTTAATTTTTGATACGCGACATTTTACAAACCCGCCTTCTAGAAAAAAAAAATTACCATATGTGTCTGACAAAAATTGCTATGGCCCCTGTGCAAATTCCACATGTCGCTAGCGGTGGCGCTGGCATACGCTGTTACCCGATCGAAAGGTACCACAAAGACTTGCTCGCTTTGCCGAGATCCTTCTCCCAGCACAGTTTTCGCCTAGTTTCGTGCGACTCTTTCCTCGAGGCTCGTTACAGCAAACTTACGATTCCTTTCGCGAATGATAAATCAACGTAGCTTTTTTCACAGTTACTATTCGCAGAGCCATAAGTCATCGGAGCTTGGAGTGCTCGAAACAAGAGAAACTAACGCCGTCGGTGGCGGGAGAAGGAGCGACGATAACGGATTCCCAAGCGGCTCGTAATCTTTTCTTCCTCCCGGAGTTTCAAAGCGAGCCCAATGAGACACATACACACACCTGTCCGCTAAATAACGAGAAGCACGAGGACACGAGGTCGAGACAACGGGGGTTTTATATCGCTTTCGAAGCGAGCGGGTGCCCGTCGGAAAAATTTCAAATGGGCCGAAGATGATCGTCGAGACTCGCCGGGTGCAACGAGAGGTAAAAAAAAATGTAAAAAAAAGAAAGGGTAGAAAAAAGAAACGACTGGTGACGTGAATATACAGAGTTCAATCAAACGCCGTAAATGAGGCATAAATAAGCTTCGCGGCTCTAATACTTCTCGCATCCCTCTCCCGCTCGGCTTTCTTCCGTCCCTCCGGCGTATCCTCGCTTGGCTTTTCTTTCTAACGACAAGTATAGCATTAAAAGGATGACGAGGCAGGTGTCGGTACGCAGAGGAGAGAATCGAGCAGTTTATACTTCCTAGACGGCGGCAACGAAGCCGACGGTGGATGACGTCGAGGACGAAACACGAGGAACTCAACGTTCCTTTTTTTATTAATATGTATACATACATGTGTATAGCGCATGTACGCAGTCTCTGTATCGGTCGGGACGATGCACAACATCTGGCCTGCCGTTATACCTACCCGCGACGTTCTAACACCGCGGATCCTATGATTCCGCGATTATAATACCACGGGCCTATGATTCCGCTGGCTCCACAGCTGATGGAACTGATGCCTTTGTGCTCGGCCTCGGATACACAGCCAGTGTAGGAACGTGACCGAGCTTCGTCCGAGGATCGATGATCCCCCTCGAGTGAGACTGGACCGAAAGAGACCTGAACTGAACGAGCGATAGCCACGAGACGCGCTACCAGCGAGTCGGATGCCACCTAAGTGTGTTCCGTAATGCCCGTTACAAATGTCCGTGTGGATATTAAACTAATACGGATACGGGCGATACGAGGAGGCGATAAAGCTTCGTTGCGGCGACAATATTCGCGTAACGGCGTGTTGTTATATGTGGAAAATTATTCTCAGGGCGATCGCGAACCGGTGAAGATAAAACTGCGTTGGTAAAAAGAAAAGTTCCTCTGTGAGGCAAGATTAAATAGTACATTACTCCACGAGGGCGAAAAACGTTTTTCTAACGAGTTTGAGTTTGCAGCACGGGCCGAAGGCGAGTGCACCCAGAAAAACATTTATTTGATTTAAATAAATGTTTATTTGATTTAAATAACTATTTATTTAATTTAAATAACTATTTATTTCATTTAAATAAATATTTATTTAAATTAAATAAATATTTTACTTAATCTTAATAAACAGTGGCCGTCAAATAATATGTGCAACTAATTAAATCGTAAACTATTCTGTTCTATTCTATGTTATGCTTTCTGTACTCTCTTCGCTCAACTTTATGTACTGCATATTTGTAATGCTTGATCCTTAGGGGATTTATCGCCGGACACAATTAACATATTTATCTATCTATCTATCAAATAATTTTTTTTCTGGGTGTGCTGTAATCACACGAGTTAGAAAAAGTGGCCATTTCCGCACCGAGTGATGAAAAGGTATTTTTCTTGAGAATTGGGTGCAATAATCTACGCTGATCAGTAATCCGCTGCTTGCTTTATACATGTCCAATATCTGATACGGAAGGTCAGGTTAGACGGAAATATATACAGGTGAGATGGGGGCAAAATGAGCAGGGCGGGAAAACGGGCACATCGAATAGAAAAAAAATGGTCTCAAAATTATAATTTTTTCGTGTGCAGTGAGGTAACGCGTCTCAATTGGTTTTTCATGGAGACGTGTTTTTTGTTATCAATAATAACACAAGAAAACGGAAAGATAAACGAAAATGGGGAAGAAAATTGTTTGTAATAATACAATTCTATCTGATCAACTTATTTGTCGTTGACCACTTTGAGGAAATTTTATTAGAATGAAAATAAAAGGCGAGCTTTATTGAAGGGTTAGGAATGAAGTTACCGAGTCTCCGCTTTTATTCTTACACAGCTGTAATTCTGTGCTTCTTTCAAGTATAGTTATGTAGCTTCGGTATAATTCATTGTCACATCGACAACAGACTTCACCGCGCCAGCTATGACAACGTCACTCCGTGACTGTCCATTCGCAGTTGTAACGTAGATTTTCACAATGTTTCCTTCACTATTGTAAATAAACAATACCACCAACCACTTCACCCGCACGTCACCCGTGAGCAAAGCAAAAAAAAAGTAGATTTCATCAAAAATTCATGAGATCAAATGTCTGTATTTTTTTATTAACTTGCTTAATAAACCTTCGAAACAGGTTGTGAACAAATGTAAAAAAAAATGCTGATTTGAACGATATTCTTTTGTTTGTTGTCATGAACGATTGAGTTATCTTCCGCACTTTAAGTAAGCAACATCAGGAAAATTTAAACGTGTCATTCCTAAGAAAATTAAGACGTTGCCCGTTTTGCCCCAATGCCAATTTTTAGTCGAGATGCCCGCCTTTCCCACACAGAAAAAAAATATCATTGAATCAAGTAAAATTTGCTTGCGGGCTGACAAAGAAGTAAAAACGTTGTTTCAATTCTACTCTGAATTTGTACAATTTCATACCGGATTGAAACGATAACATGTCACCTTGGCAGTCTTGACCGACTTGACAGGCTTGGTTCAATATAATATGGAATTGTAAGGATTGAAAGTAGAATTGAAACATACATTTTTTTTTCTTCGGCAGACCGCAAGCAAACTTTTTTCAGTGCATTCATCCATCTCCCCTGCTTATCTATTTTTTATCATAAATTTCACTTTACATGCCTATTTCGATAATTTGTTACGAAACCCCAGTGAACCAAGCAAAGCAGCCGAACGCAGTGAGGTAACGCGTAATCGCCTCGACGCCGAAAGATTAACGCCCGTGCCTGTACATAGTACATCCCGAAGTTGACGAGAAGTTCCTCTGAGGTCTGCGTTTTTGCCGCAAAGACACCGCGGCTAGACGGGACCGTGTACGGTGCCGACAGCTGAAGGAGGAGCTGGCCGGTAACGGCGACCGCTGTTTTACGACTGGACGTGCCGCGGTAGGGTGAAATAGGTATTTAAATTAGCAGATGCGACGATCCGCGGTACCCGGGACTTCCCTGTGCACACAACCGGCCAATGAGCTGAGCAAGAATCCTCGCGCGCTCCGCGGTCGACCTGACCTGGGTCTTCTTCTTCTTCTTCTACTTAATTTGGTTATACCCTCTAGAACCACTAGAGGGCGCTAACCTGGCCACCGCGTATAGGGAAAACGGGGGCAAAATGGCACAGCGCGGCAAAACGGACAGTGAGGGCGAGACTCAATTATCGAATCATTTTTGGATGCCCCATTTTGTCCCAACGATACATCCGGATTTTCAAACCCGTTTTGCCCCACGTACCACCATCGCCATCGTCTTAAAGTTATCGGAAAATTGCGTTTTGTCTCATTATCCCGTTTTGCCCCGCTCTCCCCTATACCATATCCATACCACTTGGGTATATGCCAACGTTTCAATGCTTTATTAATTATGTGGCTTGTGTGTGACTTGGTTAATGTCACTTTTTGAGAGAAGAGGGACCTACAAATTAAAGTGGAATCCGAACCACTGGGATCCGAATCACAGAAAAGCACATAGAAAAATCCATTGGTGTCAGACCGGGAATCGAACCCGTGCCCACTGCGTGTGAGCCCGAGATCCAATCCACTCGGTCACTGCTCGCCCCGACCTGACCTGGGTCAATCGTACCGATCTCAACAGTCGCCAGTCCAAATCGTGACTGGAAGACGCGTTGTCACCTCCACACACTCACGCGCACAAGGGTTTGCCTAAACAATGATATATTCCAAGCGTCCGTCATAGAGCAACGAGCGAGACGCGCCGAATGATTGCTCGAGAGTCAAGAATACTCGGTTAACAATTCCGGACCGAGGATCGACCTCCGAGTGGCTGCGTCATGCTTGCAAACTATCATCCCGACGCGAGAAGACCTTACGGCCGGCTCGGTACGCATACGCGCGCGTAAGACACGAGGAAGAGCCTGCAGGTGTAACCGGCCGACGAGTGCACGTCGACTGGACGAAAGAGACGAGAGGGGAAGAAATAGATAGATGACTGAACGCATCCTTACGTCCGGAAGCTGACGAGACGAGACCCGGTATACGATTTGCCTGATGGGCAATGATTCTCTCGAGCTGGACACGCATAGAAAAGATACGTAACGTTTCATACAAATTTTTTGCATTCGACGGTTTTCTCACGGCTCACTAAATGGTCCATAGGGGGGGGGGGGGGGGGGG
>JAPYZC010003600.1:0-23411 GCA_030522665.1 Ichneumoninae sp. A BG-2022a | reverse complement strand
AGGTGATGTCTATAATGTTGCTCACTTCATATCCGATGCGTCCGATCATGCGCAGCGTTGCGCGGCCGCTTGTTACAATTGACCCGTGTTACTTTTGTCTCGGTCTCCCGTATAGTCGCATTCGTGAAAAGAATATATATTTATATATATTTATGTGTTCGAGATCGAGCGAAGAAATAATTCTAAAATCATTGTCACATTATTTCTGGATATATCTCTGTCATCGAGAGAATTTTATTTGGGAGGTTGGCTCGATGAAAAACGAGAATAGTCGTTGAGACAGTATTTATAAGCAACAAATGACAAAGGTGAATAGGCGAGAAAACGGTCCGCGGATGAGAGGGAGAGAGAGAGAGGCAGCTTGGCAAATTTATGTTTCACCGTCAAACGAATAGCTCCGGACATTTCTCCGCGCACGAGGGTTCCAAACGTTTCGCGACAGTCTCGAAATATCTACTCGGCTGTCTCCGCGGCGCTGTCACCGATACGTAAGACAGTATACATGTACGCGATTTAACGACGGTTCGCTACACTCATAATAGCAACAGAGTATGCTGTAGTACGAGAGAAACGTCTCATCTAGTGTCAAGATCGGCTTTTATTTTTGATGCTGAACACCCCGAAAATTTATATCTTCTACGAGGTCGAAACGAGGAGTCGAAGAGAATTTCACCCGTGCGGCTCTAGAGAGCGCGACATCAAAAGAGCTCTATTAGGTATATATGCAAGGGAAACCGGGCCGAAACGGAATCCCGGGGTAAAATGGACCGTGTTCTCTACTCGCAATGATTTTTTTTGTAACCCGTAAAAAATTAGTAAAACGGTCCGTTTTGCCCCGCTCTCAGCCAGTACCCAATGAACAAAGTAATAATGCACATTTTCATTCCTCCCTCATTTATTCACCTGGCTGAATCAATCTATCGGCAATAACTCTGCTTATATATTATATATTATATATAATATATTGTATATTATATAACGAAATAAAACCTCTTCTTCGTCAGCAACCGGAACGTAAAGTCGTGTAATTTGTTGAGAGAATTGAATAAAGATATTTAACTATGTATTGTCTATTATTTAATAACCAAGAACTCTTACACATATAATATTCTAGAACGCATTACTTAAACTGTGCATACTCTGTACTCAAACTTTTCATCGCTCCGCTCTATGTACCACTTACTTGTATCGCTTGGATCTTGGAGGATTCATCCCAGGACTCAATAAATTATCTACCTACCATTTTCATTATTATTATTATTAGCTTTTAAAAATACAAAAATAGGCTGCCGCTCCGTTGAAATGAAAAAAACCCTCGCCGTTTCGTCCGTTGATCTTCCAGCACGAGAGTAAATCGGACGACGCGAGATGTCCCTCGAAGCGTGTGTCTCGCCCACGAAAGCTGCGTATACCTCGTTTTATTTATCGCTCGGATAAACTTCTCGGCTGTTAAATGTGTCGGTTTAACATAAACATCGATAAGTCCCTCGTGAAAACGAGCGACACTAACCAGAACACCGTTCCCGCGGGCGCGCAGACGCTGTTCCGTTCTGCTCGGGCGCGAGCGAGACAAGTACTTGATGTCCGTGCTAGCACGACAAGTATACTCTCATACACCTCCTTTATTCTAGTTTCGCCTGAGCTCACTTTAGTTCAACCTCTTAAAACTACCGCGCGGAGAGGCACATGACACAAGCTCGTTTACGTTCAGGCGCTCGTGTAGTAAACACCCACACCGCATGCGCGAACAGGGCTCCCATATAATGGAAAGAATAATGAAGTCCGGTAGTAAATCACATAATATCGGGAGTAAGCAATAAGCAGGGGTGGTTTTACAGCGGCAGTAGGGACCATGAAAGCCTGGCGATACCACATCCCGAAATGACCATGGTCCTTTATCGATACGTTCGCTTACATTATACCCGGAAATACATTGAGCCGGAGCGGGGCGCAGGCCATTACTTATGCCGATGCCGAGGGGTGTCCGAGTGCGGTATAGCGAATGAGTAGCTCTCGTATACATGCACGTATGTATGTATACAGACGCATTTAATGCGTACGTCTGTTGAGGCTGAAAGCAATGCGGTATACGAGGGACAGGGGGGGCAGAGGGTGGGGTAGAGTAAACGCAAGTATGCGACTATGTGGGTGAATCCCATGTACGGGCTATTCGATTATCGGTACCACAATCGCCAAATGATTATCAGCAATTGGTCGACCCGCGCAATAAATTAGCGGGGAGGCGTCGAAAGCATTCGATTCTCCTATATACGCTCCGTTTAACATTCTATAACGATTCTATACCCGGTTTTGGTATCACTGTATCGACTAATACTGATGATTGGACACTCGGCCACGACCGCGACTCATCCCTCAATTTAACTGGGAAATGTGCGAGTTCACATGCATGTGTATGTGTGAGTAAGTGTGTGGGAGGAACGAGGATAATCGCGAATGGAAGATGGATCGTACGGAATTCGACAAATTTAAGCGACCAAATTGTTTTATGTAAAATGTAGCGAGGAAAATTGTCCTATAAATAAATGCGTTGCGATTTCCTTTAAAGTTTGTCAAATTCTCGTCGCTCATTCGCAGATTAATCGTTCGTTGCGTATACGGGAAACGAGTTTCCAATACGAAATGCGCGTTGGCCGAGAGCGCAGACAGCCGAGTTCTAATTGGGATTCAAAGGCGTGAGACACACGCGGGATTCCAATCAATTGGCCGGAGCTAAAGGATCTCTCGATGGCGCGTTCTATGCGAATCACGTAGGAAACGATCGTTCGTGCACCTCTGGAATCTCATCCGAGAGGATATACCCCTCGCCATCTCAGCCCTCTCGTCGCGCACCGACCTCTTATTGCCACCCTTAACGTTTCGCTATTAACGCGCAGACGTATCGAGGCTCGATATATGTACGTATACGTGTACAACCGTGGAAGGGCTTACACGTCTCCCATTGCCAGAGCTCTCATCCAATCTCCTACGTCTAAACGTGATACTGATTGAATATTATTAGAATAAGGGAGGCGGCAGCCATAAGCCTCAGGACTCTCCCCTTTCACCGCCGGAACCCTCACAAGTTTTTCCTAGTTTGCTTTCCGTACGACATCGAACCTCTCGCCCGGTATTAAAAGCTTGCAAATTCATTCAAGCTGCGATGTCCGCAGCTTGAATTCGAAAGTGAGCACCGAAAAGGGAACGAGAATTCGGTGAGTGCCTCATGGATGGAGAAAAACAAATAGACATCGAAAAGAAAAACGTATCGAACGCTCGGTATAACTAATGTTAACATATGCCATGAACGAATCTCAAAGATCACCAATCGTTGTTAAGCAGGGTGTCCCAAAATAAATATAGAACCTCTAAACTGTTGGTTACAGTTCCATCCTGTTTCTCTATTTATCAACGCAACGGGCTCGAATTGCCAGGCACGTGACGTCGAATGTACGTGGAACTTTTATTACATTTCGGACATGTACTTTTTGATATCAATGGTATTTCTACTTGAACGAGCGTAGCCGGTTGTCTAATACACAGTGAGCTGTAAGACGGTCGGCTATGTGTGTACGGCATCGGTGTCGGCGGGGTGTTGCGAAGAGTATATAGCGAAGATAGCTGCGACGGGGTTGTGTATACGGGAGGGAAGGTTTCGTCGTCGTCCCTTGGCGTTTCGCTGGCGGCGCGACATCCACGCCCGACTCCTCGCTCGTAAGCACCCTAAACAAAGGGATATTGAGAGACTCCCAAGAGCGGTAAGGCACAGCGGCAGAAGCAGCACCCGGGAGAGCACAGCCTCCGCCACAGCCACGGCATCTTAGATGGGTGGAGAGGAGAGAAAGAGCGGGAGGGTGAGAGGGTTTTCCGCCGCCACAATGGTACGTCGCCGGGAATCCGAGGGGTTTATTAAAGCCGTGGTTGGCGATACAGCTCACGTTCTCCTTTCTCGCTTCCTCTCGAGTGCCCTGGCCACCCCGCCACCCTCGTGTAACCTCCGCCACCATCGGGGGCGTCGGCGACGACGACGACGACGACTGAGAAGACGCTGGAAACCTCGCACTTGGTCGAGACTAGTCACTACTCCGAGCCACCGGACTTCCCTACTACCATTCTCACACGGAAAAGCTCTGCAGGGGATAAAGCTGGCACGAAGCAGACGCTCCCGTGTGCGAATAAACATCATAGGTGTTTCTACGTATCCTCAAAAAAGAAAAGAAAAATGGCGAATGTTTGTTCGACTGTTTGTTTGTTCGATCGTAGCCAGGTTCAATCTCAAGTGAGCAGGTTGATTTCGTGCTCGATTCTTCGACGGTCACCGGCAAACTCGCGCTGCACAGTAAAAAAGTTACTTCGTAAAATCGGCGTGGTGTGTTTCGTGAAAATAATATTGTTGTGTATACACTGAAAAAGAAATATCGATGACTCAGGTAAAATTTGCTTGCGGCGCTGCCGAAGACAAAAATTGTTGTTTCATTCTACTTTCAATTCTTACAATTCCAGACAGGATTGAAACGATAACATGTCACCTTGACCGTCTTGCCGTCGTTGTTTCAATATCATATGGAATTGTAAGATTTGAAATAATTTTTTTTTCTATGACACCCCGCAAGCTTATTTTTTTTCAGTGTAAGCAACAACGGTGGTAGATTAAATTTTATGTAGCAGTTGGGATCGACACTAACGCTCGGTCCCTTAAATCGAGCTTTTGAGACATGTTCATATACGGATATATTAATTTTACCTCAACTTTGCACACTAACTTTAATGCACCTGTTAACGCATAGAAACTTCGTCATTTTGTCTGTAAACAATGGACACTGCTTATTGGCTCGAGTACACCGAAAAAAAGGATTGGCAATATCAAACTAAGCTGCAGTTGCTGGTGGCGAAAGAAATATTTGGTCGATTGAACAAAACGTTTACTAAATCCAAGTAACTATTAGTTCAATCAACTAAATATTTCTTTCAATCGACCAAATATTACTTTCGCCACCCGCAACCGCAGCTTAGTTAGATATTACCAAACCTTTTTTTCAGTGTAGTAAGAGGACACGACGATTGTTCATATCGCCCCCCCCCCCCCCGAGCAGCCGTTTCACCTCTAATTCCCTTATCATTTAACCGCGCCATCTTTGTACATCCAACTCCCGGTACGATAATGGAGCAACCCCGACAATATTCCGGAGAGAGCCTTGGGGCCTTAGACGTCGAATAGTCTGATATTATACGCCAAGTGTACGGTGTACGGGGGTGTGAGAGAGGAGAATACGCGTGTAAGCAGGCGTATGGCGGCGCTTCGGCGTCTGTGGGTAATCGGGTTCGTGGAAACACGTGTCACCTATCCCCGTGCACGTCGCACCGGGGCCCGGAGGCGGGCGTCGGGGGGGAGGCCGGGGGTTCCCCGAGAGCGTCCCGAGGCATCTCTGCTCGGTTGCTACTTTGACACGACTACCAACTACCACCCCTCGGCATCGCACCGGCAACCGTTGAGTCGTTGACGCGCCTGGCATATCCACTATCGTGAGCCGTACAGAGAGGAAGGAATTCTCTCTCGCCTCTGCGTTCCTCCTACTTGCTGCACCCACTGGAGAATCGCTTTCTCAACCGGGCCTCCTGGCCGATCCCCACTTACCCCCGGGGGGCACGGGGGGGGCGGGGCGAAGCACCGGGCCCCTCCGCCCCCCCCCCCCCCTGGAAACCCCCTCTGCCCGTTCGCGACGCGTTTACACGAAACGCGCATTAGGCGCGGCTGCATCCTCTCTCTCCTCTTCCTTCCTCGGCTGATGCCTCGGGCCATTCTCTCCACACCCGAACCACCCTTCACCGGTTCTCCACCGGGGCTCCGGCACTCCCGCGTGCGGCTCACTCGCGCCAACCCCTCTTGCCCCCCGAGCAGTGCAATCCCCACGCTGCTCCACGGCCGAGGACCCGAGAGCCGAAGAATCAACAGACAAGAATCCCGGTAGCGTTATGATTCCAGACGATGTCGGGAACCATTGCTCTGCCTACCGTTGACGCGATATAATCGGGACGCGTGCCGAATACATTTGTCAGTGTCGCGGAGAGTCCGCGCGATCGGCCCGGGCGGGGAAACGATTCGGCAGGAAGAATGTGGATCGGCCGACCTACTGTTGGAATACAGTTTTATGGTTGAGCGAGATTCGTCGATGAAAGACGTCTAAATAACCAACAATCTTTTTTTCCGAACCGGACTCTTCGTGAAGAGTCACCAGATTCAACCTCGTCCGACTGTCAAACACACCCAGAAAAAAATTTGCTTGTCGGGCACCCGGAAATAAATATTTTTATTGTTTTAAATACATATTTATTGAAATTAAATAAATATTTATTTTAATCCAATAAATATTTATTTAAACCAAATAAATATTTATTTGCGGGGCGCCAGACAAATAAATTATTTTTCTGGGTGCACCCGACTAATAAGACAAACAAATCCCGACGTGAATTTTTTATAGACTAAATTACCAATGTCTTCGATCAATCGAAGAAGAGGAAGGAAAAAATAAACTGCCGTGGAGATCAAAGTGCCAAGTATCTCATCTCGCACGACGCTTAACTACAGCTCCATGGAATCCTGCCCCAGCGCAATTCGCGACGTATATCTGTATATAAGGATCGCAGCAGGATCGAAGCTATAGTGACGTCTCGATTGTTCGAGGCGTGGAAGCGTTCTCCTTGGATGTGACAATTCAAGTTCCCGAGACTGTGAAGCTGCAATCAATGCTTCTTGGATGTCGTTGGTAGGATGTTGGAGGGGGGGGGGGGGGGGAGGGTGGTGTGCTGAGATTCGGAAACGTCGACGAAGCTTGGCGGAAGGCTTTTGGGGGTGGGGGGGGGGGGCGGGGGGTCCCGGCTTTGTCGTCTGTCTGCTTGCCCCCCTGCAAAATTTCTCTCTCTATTCCTCGCCTCGAGTCTAAGGGATGGATGTTCTTGCGAAAGCAAAAGGGCCTCTATATCACTATCCCTGCGTCGAGTTTCAGCTACTTCTATCCGACTACCGGGGAGCCCTTATTGGAAGTGCGCGGATACGAGTGGATGATCGGTGTGTCGTACGATATTGGAACTTCCGTCAACTATATAACGTCGGATGATTATGAGGCCTATGTGTGCGCACCCTCAAAGTACCGGAGCAACACCAACCGGATGTGCATATATGCCAAATCCATATATTTGTTATTAAATGAACGTATAAACTTGAGAGCGGAGGAGGGTGATCACCGAAGGGAAAAGTATTAATAGGGAGGTATCGCGTGTGTTCCCGAAGGAAGTAGCGATAGGAGGTTCGAGCACAGTGTGTACGAATGGCGGGTGTCGGGTTCAGCCCCGAGGCCGGTATTAATGACGCGTTGTGGCGGTCCGCCGTACTCGTTGCTCTCGTTACCGTCGCCCTGGGCAATAGCTCTCACGGCGGTACGCATGCGATAACTGCGACGGAGAGGACTCGAGTCCGTCGTCGTCTGTTGTTGGCCCGAAGCCCAAAGCGTCGTTTCGCTCTCATCTCCTCCTGGTTTTCCTTCAACAACCATCTCGCCATACCCGCTGCAACCCTCTTGCACATACATCTCGTCCGTCTCTCTTCTCATCTACTCAGCATCGCCGCGCTCTGCGCCGCGCAGTTGCCCTCTCCTCGCCTAACGCGACCCAGGATATTATTTGTTTCCACTTGTTTGTCCTCCCTGCCGGTCGAGGGGGGGATTTAGCACGCGAACAAACAAACAACACAAACAATCTACCGTTGAGGCCCTTTTCTCGCGCGAGGTTGAATCACCGACGGCGTGACCAGCCCCCTGGGCCGAACCCAGGGGGCTTGTACCGAGATAGCGGCGTGTGCGAGACCTGCGCACGGATGATATAGGCGTCGCTTGGGAGAGAAACTGAGAATCGACATCCGATTCATTGTCTCGCGATTCTCGCGGGCGATAATTATTTCTCTTCCACCACCTCGGAGAGGTAATGGCTCATTCAGTCGGTCTGATTCTCGGTGCTCCTTTCGCCGAGATTCTTTTTTTTCTACCCACTCTGAGCCCACATCTTTTCATCGTTTGTCTCCGTGTGCATTTGCAGTTTTTTTTATTTATTTTACTTTACTTTTTCGTTTTTTCTTTCCCATCTCAATGGTAAATCGTGGCATTGAAGGGCTCTTAATGACGGTTTGCCCTCGAGGCTCGTTTAGTCGTTTCGTCTCGCCAATTTTCACACCGTCGTTCGTTTATTCTATACTTTGTTTTCGCGTCTTCGTTTCCCCCGTTTCTCCGTCGCTCGACACAATTGCTTACTTTGCGCGCTATTGCGAAAATTGCAGTCTGGTCTCTTCCTTCTATTAATAATGTTTTATCTCCGCGCCGATAGCGGGGCAGACTTATGCGTACCTTTTTTTGCCATATCTCTCTAATGGGTCTCTTAACGCTTATCGCTCTCTTATGCGCATACATATAACTGTACGTTTAAGTTTAAGCTTCGGCTACAAAATAGTGAAACGGCTACAAGTTATACCTATGTTATTATGTATCATTAGCATGCCTATCGTGAAGGAGGCGGATGCGTGTGGGGTGCGCCGAGTTACCGAACGATGGCGTGTTTTTAACGTGCCGACCACGCAAGTACGGTAATCCTTTCGTCGCTACTTTTTACAATGTTGCACCTCAAATACTTGTTCCACTTCAAACGCCTACCACCATAAACGCATACGCAGCTGATTCCTAACAACAATATTTACGTTTTTTATTAATTTTTTTCAAATAAATTCGAACTAAAAAACAGCACCGTCAAGCAGTCTTCGTTCAAGTGTGGAATGGGCGAATGCGACTTTTTTTATCATTTTTTTCTTAAACAAATTCGAGCTAAAAAAACAGAACCGTCCAGCTGTCTTCGTCCAGATACAGAATGGACAAATGCTGACCCACCGATGGAGAGTTCTTAACGCTCCAGCTGTAAGGTGAAGTTAATTTTTTTTTTTAAATCTCGAATAGCTACAATCTTTGGCATGTCTACTGGCAAAGAACACTGTTATTAATCATTATTAATGACTGAATAAAAAATCGATCTGATCGGTATTCGCCCTGTCTCCCCTGCAGTATTGCGACAAATACATATTCGGCGAGTTTCATTAAATACAACGAATGCAAGCGACATTTCAGTCGAAGTGCCATGGTAAATTTTATGACAATCGCAGGCCGCGGAAGCTCGAAACGTCTTGGCTACGTCGGATCGATAAGGTATACGAAATACCGATGTATTTTCAGGCCGGCGAGAAATAAGGATATTGTTGCCGAGGGGACGAATTGACGATAGGAAGTAAGAGGACTGGCGAGTAAGTCGAATATCGCGGCACGGTCACGCTCTGTCGAACGAGGCGCGGACAGGCGGGTTGAGGACAACTTCCATATAATTCACTGCTCGCTCGAACGGAATTGCCAATGGAGAACCAGTTTTTTTTTAGGGAGGGAGGCAGAGGAGCTCGAAGGTTTGGGATGTGCCAGTTCAATCTCTTGCCGGTCCGATGAAACATAAATAACTTTAGGAGAGAGTACATATATATATGCAATATATATATACATACACATTCGCCGGTCATACAGGACCGTTGTCGTACATCACACAGTAATACGGGAATGTCGCGTGTGCAGCTGCAGTTCGCGAATCGTGTATAGCTATCCCGGGCGATAGCTGTCCGGCTGTCCGTTTTTGTAAATCGCACCGATCGACGGGAATATGGGGAATGACGACGTTTCACCGGGGCAGGTATGATGAACGCTGCCGCGGTACCCTTGACGGAAGAGGCTCTAATCCACGCGGGCATCGATGCTTCAATGTCATCGAAATTGCGTCGAATCGGACATACATGCCTACCGAAATCGCACCTACGATAACCCCGAGGGCGTATATACTTTATACAAATGCTTGTAACGCTTCGAGCCGTACGGTAAGGCGATCGTTCGATCCTCTCCGTTCCTTAATTAGGCCAATTAGAGTGACGTCGATTGGCCCTAATTAATTCAGGAGCTGATGACCGGCATACGCGTAACTTCGAGATACGATCGGATGCACGCCGGAGCCCGGAGCTATTGACTCTCCGGCGTCTCTCTACCTGACCGGCCCGACTGGCTGCCTTCTCGAAAGCCTACCTGCATTTTCGGTATTTATTATAAGATCCAATTACCACACATGTGAGATCTATCGTTTGTTATATCAAATTCGCCGGAGGCGAAGAAATACAAATAAGAACGTCGCGAAACTGTTCGATGAAATGGCGGAGCTGGCGGAGTCACACGAGACAGATGCGCGTAGATTGGCATCTGTTTCACGTTAGTCGATATTATTCATACAAAATTTATTTTTCATTTAAATTAAAAAAAAAAATAATCAACATAAAATATCGATATTATGACAATAATTATGAAAATTTACTCAGCCCCGATGTATTTCCCCGAGTAACTTCAATCTTTCCGTCACTCAGTCAACTCGAGTTAGTGTCAGTTGTCGGAGCCAAAACTTTAAGCACATGAGCGATATCCCACAAAATTAATCGATCCCTTTCTCAAAGTTATCCTGCTAAGTGGTTAAATAACCCCCGAGCTTCCGCGAATCGCCTGTGCGCATTTTTGGACTCTCGAGCCTGTGTTTCTTTTTCTTTTTTTTTTTCGTCGGACTTTAATCGTCGTTCATTCATCACGAGACGAGGTGTCGATTTTTCGAGTGTATCGGGATCGAATGCCGCACGTGATGCCGGGCCCATTTAGCTTCGCCTCGAAGCTCCAGCTACGTGCGAGCAGCCGGTGTATTTAATTGCGCATCGAAGACTCCGTCCCTCTCTTCCACTCATCTACCTTATTTATATATATATATATATATATATATATATATATACACACATACACTGCACACATATATATAGGTCCTTGCATCGAGGATGTTTGCCTGGTGGGGTTCGCACGAGTCACCGATGCGGTTTCGACTTTGGCTTGAGTCCGCTGCATCGAGAGCCGTCCGCGTTAGTCGTCGGCTCTCGGTCCCCAAATAAAGCCGACAGTAGGCCGTGCGCGAACCGTCAGTAGCCCTCTGCTCTCTGCTCTCCGTCTCTCCGTCTGCCTCTCTCTCTCCCGATACCTTTTCCCGTTCGCCGGGGCTTGTGTAGTACGTAATGGCCAGACCCGCGCTGCCCGGAGATACCGAGATGGACCTCTCGGTCCAGCGCTTGCACGTACATACTCTCTCTCGCGGAGCCGCACGCATTACGCTTTAATGGACTTGGTAATGGGCTCAAGTGCCGATCCGCAGTCTCTCAGCGTTAAACTGCACGCCGGTGCAACGGCGGACACGGGCGCTCTCTTGCTCGAGGGGGCCTTCCACCGCTCCGCTGAGCGTTCTCGCGCGTGCAACTCATTTTGCACGAGCTATAATCGTTTACGATCGGTGAAATGACTCTCGGGAGCCGACTTCTCGCTCTCTCGCCGCGCCCGTTCACAAAATCGTATCGTGTTTGTTGTTACCCACCTCGGCGGCTCGGCATTCCGCGGTCACTCCGCCAAATGCGTACGACATACATACACGTCGGGGAAGGAGGAATTACACGGTGAATTATGTGACGCGTCGGACACACACACGTTCATTCACTCCTTATCGAACTGAGCGACTATTTTTTCGAGTGCTCGGCTCAATTATCATTTCTCGAATGGCCTGTAGGATGGATATTGTTTTTTTTTGTGTCCCGAATGAAGTTGCGAGGGTGAAGGCGGTTTTTTTTTTTTTTTTTTTTTAAGGGATGATTTTTGGGGTCGAATTTGCGATATTCGTGTGAACGACTGAGGTTGAATAAGATTTGTAAAATTTTCGGCTCCGCGACTCGCTGACTGTCGGGGGGCTGCTTTCCATGCAGCTCGGGTTAACTCACCAGTGCGCAGAATCTCAACCCTCGGCTCTCGAGCGGAACGTTATACACCCCCGCAAACATACGGGAGCCATTGTGTTGGGCCAAAGGACCAACTCGCATTCAGCCCGTGACGATTTAACCCCGAGCCACATGCGCTCTACCTCTCTGTACACGACTACGGGCATGTATACACTTGCTAAGTGCGTACGGCAAAGTCGATCGACGGGCTGAAACGTCAGATGTATACGAACTGTTGACATTTTGTATTTCCGCATATGGTTACGGATATTCTACACCCAGAATAAAGTTTATTCCAATCAAAGAAAATTTATTAAGATACTACTAGCGGGCAGCCTGAACCCACGTGAGTTCAGAGAGAATTGATAGAGAATGGCGAACACTTCTCGATGGGATAAAAATCTGAGAAAAATCAAGCATATGGGAGATGCTGAAAAGATTGATTTTTGCATAATAATAATTCCAAAATGTTATCAACAAATAAATGAAAAAAGAAATTGTTCAACAAATCCCCCGGCAACTTAAGTTTTTGTTCATAGAAAAACAACTTGTTAATCTTTTTGAATAGGTATGCATTTTTTCAGAATTTTGTGTAATTTTCCAAAATTACGTCTTTGTATTAACAAAAAACGCAATTTTCAAAATTTACACGAATTTCTGAAGGAAATTCATACGTATTCAGAAAAATTAACGAATCGTTTTCATTAAAAAAAAAGTTAGGTTGCCGGGTGATTTGCTGGGATTTTTTTTTCGTTAATGTGTTAACAACATTTTGGAATTATTTGGAATTATTATACAAAATCAATATTTTCAGTACCTTCCATATGGCTCATCGAGAAGTGTTCGCAATTTCTCTGTCAATTCTGTCTGAACTCACACATGGGCTCAGGCGGTCCACAAGTACTACCTTAAGGACGAAGAAAAATATTTATTTGCTTCATAACCTAATAGAGCATTTATTAATTTATAATATATTTATTTGTTTGATAATATTATTCTCATTATTTAATCATGTTTAATGTCAAATAATTAATTTATTTATTTCGGAACAGACTTGCTACTTTTGATCGTATGAGAATAATGTGATATATGAATGATGCAGAACCGAATTTGTTGTTCAATAAGCCGTTTTTACTATCAACGAAGCATCAACGAAACAAGCAATGTTTGATTATTAAATAAGCATACAGATCCGTTATCGACGCAAGATTTCACTAATTCACGTCGCACATTAGTTATACTCATAACATAACCATTCTCGAAATTGGTTCTTCAAGGACTCATTTCACAAGTACAATTCGATCAAGATACACAGCTTGAAGTAAACAAAGTTTCATAAAAACAAACCTATGAGTTGCCACTTTATTACAATGTAGCGGTTCCCGGTAAGGAATAAATAGTCTTGTACTATTAGCGAGAAATGTTTTCAGACGACTGACGCGTTCACGACTCTGTAATGCGCACTACCGGATAATAGCCACGTTTGTCTTAACGTCAAATATATGATTTCATCGGTGCGAATAATCATTTATTATACAGTACAAATCCTTGAATAATTTTGGTTACCATCATTAAAGAGTAGGCGTTATTTAAATCAAATAAGGATTTTATTAAAGCAAGTAAACATTTCTTTCATCTTAATAAACGTCATTTGAGGATCGAAATTTATTTGTATTTAATAAATCTTTTTTCCGAGTCTAACGGATCCAAAAATTGCTACACGGACTAAAGTATAGCAATTTCATTCACCTATCTATATAAAAAAAATGTCCAACTTTATTTCGATAAACGTTGATTAACAGCCTTTTTATCTCGGTGAGTAAAATTACAGAAAAAAAAATAACAAAAAAAGGGGATCCGAGATGAAAGGACCGTTTGATCGGCCGAGCCCGCGAAAGCGAGAACTCGATGTATTAGAGAGACGGATCGGACGACTCCCCGGAGGGAGGCCGACGATACGCCGCCCGCTCGTTTTCTCTTATCACCTACCAAATAATCTCCGGCATAGACATATAGCGTATACATAACACCTACGGGTTTCTTCTATCATCGCAACTGTACTATTGAATAGATAGTCTCGCCGTTGCTCCGAGTCCACCCCAAGCGAGTTGCGCTGCTCCGTACAGTCTCCCGGGAATATTAGAAACACTCGACCACCCTCCGCCCCCGGTCGATCACGCGTTATCAACCCCCTATCGAATCTGCACGCGGCTCGTGTCCCGCACGGAAAACATTTGGCAACGACGGTCATACACACGACTATGAGCCTTGATTAATTAATTAGAATAACCGTCGTCGTTTATGGGATACGCGACATCGGGGCAAGTGGACGGTTACGATAAAAAAAAAAGAGGCTTGTTCCCTCGCTCTCTCCGCGCAGAGAGTTATAACGGTGGAGGTGCTCGTCGGGCTGCAACCGAAATATTATGTTTCGGCAAACAGACGAAAGTAGAATACAAATATGTGCCCGGGGAGGTACTGCGGATGCTCTCGAGACGAGGCTCGAAAGCCCGGAGGGAGATGAGGAGAGAAAGAGGAAACCACCGTCCGCAGTGGCCCGCTTACGTGTACTCGCGCCTCCACCCCTTTGGCGACTCTCCTTCTCTCCTCTCGACGTGTTGACGCTCTCAATCGCATTCGCTTTCGAGCAAAGCTTCGCATTATAAATTCGCATTGCCCTCGTTTACATACTAAGCCACCGCGCCTTATACGACCGCCGCGGCCCGAGAAGAGACCACACATGGGTCCGCCGGTCCAGCAGAGCATTTAAGGGGTCGAAATAAGGCGGTATTCATGAATTTTTTTCGCCGCTAACCTGCCATACATTTTTTATCGCCGCTTCACACATCGTCGGTGTATGTCTTTAGGACCACGAGGGCATTTTTTTCCACACGAAAAATGTTAGTAATCAACGGGGATGTTAATAATAAGGAGGCGCGTGCCGTTTTTTTAACTCCTCGTTCGAAACTGAAAGGACCAAATGGCAATTTTGGTTGACTAAGGTAAAATGCATGTCGCAATTCGCCTAACCGATACAGGTACTCCATTTTGTCCCGAATAGTTACACTGTGAAAATAGATTGTAAATTTAATGTACCGGAACTTGAAATTTGCTAACATTACTCATATTAATTAAACATTAATGTACGTTGCTTGTAAAATCAAAATACCAGATATTAAAATTACAAATCTTTTGCTTGAAATTTACAAAAATGTTCATAAAAAAATACAAATTTTACTGTAAAATTGCAACGCACATGTGTTTGAAATTTATGTAAAAAAAACCTTCCAATACTGTTAATTAATTTTCAACCGAAATTTGTTTACAGTGTACTTTCCTCGAGATTTTTTTTCTTACTGCAAACTTATCCGAACCAGTTATCCTTTGGGTCTTTCGTTTTGCTACGGTTTTTCCCCCATCCAGATAAAGTCTATGATCGAAAAATTCAGTGCGGTTTTCTACGGCGAAATGACGTTGCAGCACGAGGTTTTAAATCGTAATACGAACGTTCGGATAAGTCGTTCCGGGCGCGTATTAATTGTCGTATGCTATATATACTGGTATACCACCGTGAAAGAGATCTGTTTCCCTCCGGGCCCGACCTCGCATGCATCTCATTTGGGTGGCTAAGCTAAAATGCATGTCGCAGTTCGCGTACCGATACAGGTAGTCCATTTTATCCCGAATAGTTACTTTCCGCGAACATATTTTTTTGACTTCTTATTGAAAGTCGATTCTCAGCCCCAAACTCATCCGAACAATTTACGCTTTAGCTATTCCGTTTCGACCCGGTCGTTCGCGGTCCGGATAAGGTCTTGGCTCGAAAAATGCAGTGCGGTTTTCTAGGGCCAAATGACGTCGCAGCGCGCGGTTTTAAATGGTAATACGGACGTTCGGATAAATCGTTCCGGGCGCGTATTAATTGTCGTATGCTATATATACTGGTATACCACCGTGAACGTGATCTCTCTTCCTCTCGGCCCGATTTCGCATGCATCTCACGCGCTCCACCGCATTCCCCATTTCTTGCCCTCGCGTCCTCAACGGAGGTTCTCCTCTCATCCCCACGGAGTAGCACACAGAGGGATCTACGGGATATATATATGTATATATCTATATCTATGTCGAACCCGAGACGAGAGTCGCGCGTTCATCCTCGGCGAACCATTGCATTATTAAGTTTGATCCGAGGCATTCCAATGAGCATCCGAGAAGATCGTCGAATAATGCTGCCAGATTTTATTGTACACCCCCCCCCCTCCCCCCGCCCCCTTAGCGGGTGCGGGAGAGCCGCGAGACCGAGTACGGGGAACGAATCTCGTCTGCGATCTCCACCGCTTCGAGAGAACGATATACACGAGATATAGTCTGTACATATATAGGTACACGAGACTATTATTACTCTGTACGTCATGCGAGGCAGACAATGGCTGGTGTAAAATCGCGGGGATATATAGATTTTTCATGTGGTTTATTATTGGAATACTGTACATGCACGGACGGCAAAATACTCAAGAAAATGAAATAGAGGTACGCAAAAAAATGCATCTGGCGTACATAGAAATTTCGTGTGGAAATACATCTGTACAAAATGCATTTGCCACAAAATATGTATACATGTAATATGTAGAACAGTCAATATAAATGGATATATAAACATAGATATTTAGCAAAACTCATATAGCAACGTGCTAAATATTTGACGTGTGCTCCCAGAATTTATCCGAGATGAATTTTTGTCGAAAATGTATTAAAAATGCATGAAAAATATTTTCCGCTCTGTCCTTCGAATATTTTATTCTATACGGCAAACGGAGCTACGTGTAGAGCGTCATCGATTTTCCTCAGAGTATCGCGATCAACGTGTCTAAACAATATCTAATCAACAATTGTCTAAACAAAAATTCGCACTCAAAAATTGCTTCGGAATAAAAAATTCAAAAATGCGAAAAGGGCCGACGCGTTACTCTTTCACTGACGACATCACTTCACGTATGTACTGGGCGCAGGTGTATCAAACTCTCAAATTCATTACAAATATATATATATATATATATTCTTTTATGCACTTGCACTCGTCACTCGAGCGGAAGAAAACTTCCACGTGGAGTCACGCAGCGACTCCTTATCGAACCGGCAAACAAACCGCTTTAACAGCCGAATTAATTGAGTTTCAAATAAATAGAAAATTGCACGCAAATGCGTCGAGGTTTTAGCTCCGGAGCGGAGCGTTGCCGTCGCGCGGAACGAGTTGGCTTAGCCAGTGTTGCAGTTCTCCGTTGCGAAGATCCAGAGCTCTCGGTTCGGAGCTCCGAGCCAGTCCCGGTTGCCCGGGACCTTGATCCCTACTATACCTTCTTATTCTTATTTTATTTTCCTTCTTCATCTTCTTCCTCCTATCGCCTCGCCTCCCTCTCTCGCTCTTTCTCTCATCGTCCTCCTCCGCATTCGTGCACTTTCACTTCTGCACCTTCTGCTCTCGCTATATTATAGCCACACACACATGCGCGCGCGCGCACACACACACGTACTCACACAATCTCTGTCCCGAAGCGTGTTGAACGTAAATGTTACAAGGGGTACAACGAGCCTGCTATCAATAACAACGGCAGCTTGCACTTACTGTAGATATCGAAATCGTTGAGCAGCGCTTGGCACGAGACGCAATCGACGAGGCCTCGGGAGGAGAAAGAATAAGAATAAGAAGAATAAGAGGACGGAGATAAAGAAGAAGAAACAAAAACGCAACAGAAGCGACGAGGACATTGTCGCGTTTGGAGAGCCGTCAAAGATGTACTCTTACGCATATACACGAGTGGAGCTTGCACCGAACAGAATCGGGAGCTTATATTATGTATATGTATATAGTACAGATTGGTTACTTCTTGCAATTCTCAGGATGATGGACCGGGCGCGCGACGGGTCATCCGAATAGCCCGCCATGTCAGCGACGGGAGTTTGCTCGAATTAATTACGCGCTGAAGCTATACGTCTGGCGCCGCGTAGCAAGTTTACTCTATCTCTCTCAATCTCTCCTTTCCACTCTTTCTCCGTCCGTTTGTATATAACATCGGGGGTATACAACATATGAAGCATATACACGATTGGCAAGGGAACCCGAGTGGTTTTGCCGAGACTATATGTCGTCTCGTACATATAATATCCCGAGAACGCGTGTCCTCGCTTGTCGAACCCCGAGAATTTTATCGCGACATCGGATCGGCCTCGGTGTTTTCATTACCATTTCATCTGTCCCCCCGATGAAATGCGGGCGGATACGCACCGGCCCCGGGGCCCCTCGAAAAACCAATTTGATTTATTGACCAACGGGTCTCTCTCGTCGCGCCGAATTAATCCCGGAGAATCTGCGACTAAGAATCTATGCCAATTTCTTACGTCGGATGTTGTACACCAGGCAGAATGTATCAACGATTGGGCGAAAGTTTTCATTTCAACGGTTTTCTTTTTTTTATTATAATTAAATTTAACAAAATACTAGGTACTGTTTGATCGAACCTTAAAATCGAACGCTTAATTTTTTAGGGGAAAGAAAATCTACATTTCACGGCTGTTCAGGCACTCGAGCCAATTATCCTTCTCATTCTTATGCGACGCGTCTACCTACTTATTTATTGGTCAGCAGCAATAGCGCTTCGAGTATTATACGTCGCTCGGAGCACAGAAATTGGCTGCTCCGCACGTTGATCTCGATAAAATTTGCCAGGTGCCGCTCTCGCGGAACAACAACCGGCAGCCCTCACAGTATTAACGCACTGAAATATGATTAATGTCCGACCCTGAGAATTAGCCGCATTTTAAACCACCGATCATCCGCGGTTTTGCTTCCCTCGATTCTTCTAACCCGAAAAACCGCGAATGATACGTGACAAATAAAAAACAAAAAAAATAACAATGTATAATAGTATACGGAGTTCAGCGTTGGAAGATCGAGAACGCAAGAGCGTATAGAAGTGGATAAGTAAGAAAGGCGCAAGCTGCGCCGGCTGCTCTTCCTCACCAGTCCACTTATCCCTATCTTTACCGATCTTACATAAGAGCCCGCTACATATATACATACATACGCACACACGATACTATTAGGCGTGTTATTATATTAGTCTCGCTATCGATCACTTCTCTCACGAGAATTTGCCAGAGGTCAAACGTGTGCCTCACCATCATGTCTTCCCGATGTATACTTAACCGCTATTACCTTGCATACACCGAGTCCATCAACCCCGACAAAATGAGATCCGAACTTTAGCGGGAAGAAAAAAAAAAGTAACAGGTTCTCCATATACAACTCCTCTTTGCACCGGTCCGAACCTTCGAGGAATTCTTTTACGGAAGCCCAAAGAGCGCGCGCGTGCGCTCCGAGCGCGCGTTCCGGCGTTCCGGCGTTCAGCTCCGAGCGAACTTATTACCTCAATCAAGATTTTTCCTCGGACAATTATCCATCCGCGTACGGTAACGCATGACTCGAGGTAACTCCGTTAACGAGTTGCTCGCACGTACGACCGACTGACCATTGACGAGGGACAAGGATTCGGCCAAAAAGTGGTACACGTTAGCCGGAGCGGGGATTCCCCTCCGGCCGATCGGGGGTTCCCCCTTGCGCGGTCCATCGAGCTCGCTCTTACATTTGTCACTCCCTTAATCCCTATTAGATCAGGCCGGATTTAAAATCCCCCCTTCCAACCGTACCCACATTTTCAGGGATGCCTCTCCCCGGCTCCCCCGACGAGTACCAAAGAGTAAGCTCGTTTGAAAAGTGAGCAGCACCACCGAGGGATAATAGAGAAGTGACGCGGGACTTGACGAGGGAGACGAAGATTCAACTATGCATGTCGGCGGTCCAGAAACACAAGGGCCCATCTCGGCGGCCTTTTGCATCTTCAATGATCCAAGCCTATGCCCTTCTTCCATTCGACAGATGCATACATTCATGCACTTTTCTATACACGAGTTAAAACTCGTACGAATAAGTTCGCCATTACGTTGTCGTAACGCTTCGATTCAGGAGACGAGGGTGTTTGGCATGTCCTTTCGCGAAACTGACAAGCCCTGTGTAGTCCCGCTCGAGGGAATGAAAGGGAAGTTACGGGCAGCGAAACATCTCCACGAACAAGAGAGACACACGTCGTCTCGTCAAGGTTTCGACTAATCCTTTAAACGGATTACCAATTAAACGTGTCGTTCGAGGGCCCTCGGGATAATGCGGCATAGTGGGAGAGAGTTGATGCTGCGCGTCGACGCCGATTCGCCCATTGAGGCTTGCACACAAGGTGCGTCTTGTGTACCTGCCTGTCACCTGCTTGTTTGTATATTTGCTTTTTGTATTTTTTTTCTTAGTTTTATTTGATAAATCATGTAGATTAATGGCGTTGAGCTTATAAATATACGTGCATATATGTATACAGTATGTGGCGTCGCTGGCCTCTTTTTATGGTATACGAAAAGTGCATGCACGCTTCGAGTGTCACCCATCAGTGAAACGGAGAGAAGTAAGAAGGCTTTGGAGGTTTCGAAGTCTCGCGAGTTCCATCGCCTGATCCGATACGGCCCGGGAGGCCTAATACCAGGGGATTTCAATGCTGGTATATATGTGGCCGGTGGCCTCGCGAAAAATATGTCAATCATACAGGTCGAGAGGGGGACACAACCGGCTACTCTCGCTCCCGATGGGCGAGTGAGTGTGTCTCTTGTCACGCTCGCCCTTCGTGTTCGAAACGCGTTCGCATCTGTTATATTGTCGCCTTGTCCGATGCCCCGAGCGTAGCATGCAACGGACACGAGTCGGTTGCTTACCTGACGCCCTGCGCAGACTATGCAACCGATTCGGAGAGCGCGAGGTTCGCGAGAGTGTGCGTGCGTCCGTGGGAAGAGAGGGAATTTATGCTCGGGAGAAATATCCCTTAACGAAGTGCCTACGACGCATTATTGTTGTTGCGGAGAGGAGCAAACAACGTGCTCCCTCGGCCGTGGGATGATTCGAGAGGAGAGGAGGTATCGGACCGTTCTCCTTTTATCGGATCGTGCCGGCAAAAGGGAAGTTCGATATACCGTGCACGAGTCACTCGACGGAGATCGCGTGTAGTTCTGCTATGGGGCCTTCCGTGTAAAAATCAACGAACCGCGGGCTTCTCGCGTCGGGGGAGAATTTTCAATTGCGGAGTGCTCATACCTTCCTTTTACATAGGTAGGGGAGACCGGGGCAAAACGGGCACCTCGACTAAAAATATGGATTGGGGGCGAAACTGACACCGTTGTAACTTTCTTATAAACGATTTATTTAAGTTTTCTGACGGTCCTTACGTAAGAAAAGGGCGGAAAGTAAGTCAAATTCTTCGCGAAATCAATATATATAAATAGGGGACATGTGGTGAAAACGGGCATCAAGATTAAAAATAATAATTTGATCATCGATAATTATTCATGATATGCCGACATCTTTTTTATTAATAATAACACAAGAAAACGAAAATTGCTCATTTTGTTATATTGTTGTGTCTAATGGGTAGCGCGGAAATGGCATGTGTAGTACAAGGATATATCGTCCTCATCGGCTCCAGCACATGAACAGTGGGACCAATCCTGACAAGTGCTGCACTGAGTCCAACCCTCGATTGATTCGTTATAGTTTATGGATGGGGCATCTCCTAATTTTTTTTGTCGATTGTTGTCTTTCGTTAACTCTTTACTTTCCCCTTTCCTTTCCGATTTTGCTGGATCTTCGGCTGCCTCCTTTCGATCAATTGCTGGCAATACAATGATGCAAATAAAACCGCAGTTTTTCCTCTGTCTGGATTATTTTCGCTTACATTTTTCTGTGGTAGGACCAGTGGTAGGATAATTATATATATTTTTAAAAATCGTGAACATTCTAACTTATTTTCCGTACTGTTCTTGTGTAAGGAACCTCAGAGAACTGAAATAAGTCGTTTATAAGAATGTTAAAACGGTGCCCGTTTTGCCCCCCATACCCATTTTTAGTCGGGGTCCCCGTTTTGCCCCGATCTCCCCTATATACTAAAAAACTTAAAAAAACGGAATCTTAATAAAAATTTTAAGCCTCGATCGATTGTCTCAAAATTCAATATCAACAATAAACAGACGCAAACTGAGTGTGTTTATTGTTCATATTGAATACGTTGGTTTTGAGTTTGTTGGGGCAAACAATTGTTATTCTTCGTCTTACCGCTACGAATATGAGTTTCCAAGCCGGAAAAATAATTAATTTTTTTTACACAAAATATCCCATGTGCATAGTTGGGTGTGTGTGTGCGTTATCAGAGCCTGACTCCGTTTCTCATGCCTCACCCTTGTATAACTCGAAGGGAAAAAGGGAGTCGCTCTTGCGTGGCAAGAGAGCTCTAATGCCTCTCTGCTCCTGCCGCGAAGGTAGTGTAAGGGATTGTAGTCGGTGCGGTGGTATGGTGCTTGGACTAGTGGCCAGATCGCCGTGCTCCCGCGGCCCCCGTGGGCCACGTCTCTCGATTTCACTCTAATGCCGAGGGGCTTTAATTAACCCGACGGAATCCTCGCTCGTTTGTGTTGGTATTTACGTGTGTCAGCGGGTTTCGACCGAGTGGTTCAAGTCCGCTCAACTCTCCGCAGCATCCACCGCCTCCTCCTCATCCTCCTCCCATCTTGCTCTCCGTCTCTTCGTCTCGGCTTTTGCCGCACTCCGCCGTCGACCAACGGCAGGAAAACTCGTGTCTCTCCGGCCGTCGACGTATATTTCGAACCGAGACTCTCGTCAGTCCCGATCGACCATGGTCAATTAATATCTCACGCGAGAATAGCTCGAACCTTGTCGCGTTTGTGTAGAGATCGTTATAGCATCGCGCCCGAGAGCCAATAATAATCTCACGATCTTCTGGTAACGAATGAGAAACAGCGGGGCAAAACGGACCACCTTTACCGATCTGCCATGGGGTTTAAAAAAAATAATCAAGTCTCCCCTAAATGCAGTCTCCATTTTGCCCCATTCACCCTCCCACCCAAAACCCCGTATCAAAAAAGACCAAAACGCGAAAACGGTGACATTCCATCGAGTGCGGCAAATCGAGTCAATTTTTTTCCAACTCCCTCGTCCGAATCCTCGCCACCCCCCCCTTCGTCGCGCCCGTCTTCCCCGGATTCATTAAGACTTTTATCGGGAAAACACAGCTGCCCGTCTATGTACCAATTCACTTAACGTAACCAATCTAAAAATGCTCATCAGCAATTTAAAGCGACGAGGAGAAAAAAAAGCCACGAGAGAGCGAGAGCCGCGCGAAGTGAGGGAAAGAGGTTGGTTAGCGGGCTCACGCTCTCGCGGGTGAGCGGCGGGAGGGGGGGGGGGACGGGGGGAGGGGAGGGGGTGGGTTAGCAGCGGTGAAACGCTCGACTCGAACGAGAACTGGGGGTGGTGGTAACAGCCAACTGTGCGCATAAACGAGAAAGAGTGAGAGATGTTGAGTGTGTAGAAGGAGAGGCAGCGTCGGGGGGGGGGGGGGGG